>JAPMOQ010055038.1:601546-630520 GCA_026543055.1 Argiope trifasciata | reverse complement strand
TGTGTGTGTGTGTGTGTGTGTGTGTGTGTGTGTGTGTGTGTGTGTGTTGGAGCCTCTTTTTTCAACCAACTGAAACAAAAAATGAAATAAAATTTTATATTAATTTAGAAGTTTTTTGTAAAGGCCACATCTTCAAAATTTTATTTTCCCAAAGCATTGTTCCTTCTGAGCTATACAGATAGCGTACCCACTCCCGTGATGGAATTATTAAAAAATTAAGACAGATCTACATCAAAATTGTCTGCAAATTTCATATATTTAGATCTTTAATGTTTTGATACTATTGTCCTTTTATACTCAAATGATAAGATAGAAAAAATTTCGTTCAAATTTTTCTGAGGAAACTTTATTTTTAAAATTTCTTCTGGCAATATTTTGTAACATTTCGTTCAAAATTTGTTCAAAAACTTGTTTTCAGCCTCCGGGAAGTCTGAAACGAAAATTTTCGTTAAAATCCTATTTTCGAATTTTTAATGGTCACAAAATTTTATCTTACTGATGAATCATTTCATTTATTGATAAATTTTTTGTGTTTTAAATTGTTAAAAACTAACAAGCAACATCAAATTCCTTTAAAAAAATGTTTCTTGAAGATAAACAAAAAATGTCGTTCAAAAAAAGGCTTTATTCTAATAAAAACTTAAACTGTATATTGTTTTGAAAATCCTCTTAATATCCAAAGTAAAATGAGGTATTTCTTGCCGTAGTTTTATGTGGAGAGGGTCCCCTCTTTTACCCGCCATTTTGTTTCCAAGACAGCTGTGTATTTATTAGAAGCGTCAGTCGATGAAAGTTATAAGGGGGTGGCGGAGGGATGGAATAGGTGGGTTGAGGACATACGAGAGATGAACGGGAGTGTTTAGTCTTTCATCTTCGAAGGTCAGATCGGGAGGCGAAAGGGGTTGCGTTCGGATCGGAGTGAAAAAGTGGATTTTTTTTCTCTTTACCATATATGGAAATAAAATAGATGATTTATGATAAACACTTGTGATAGGAAGAGACAAATCAAAGAAGAATTTGGAACATTTTATAACTACAAGTGTGAGCAACAGGAATGGTATTTCCTTTTATAAGGATATAGGTTTTATTTTGATTAAATTCTTACTTTAAGTAAAGAGATTCTGTGTTGAATCTGTTAATAGGTCAACAGACGCCACCAAAATAATTGAGACAGTCCCAAATTCTTTATTTTAAAGCTGAAAAAATGTAAATTTATCAGTGATTTACTTCTTCTTTACTATAATAATTGTAACAATTGAATAGTTTTATTGTATAATAATAAAAGAAAAAAGGAAATAAATATGCAATACAAATATTTATTACGAAAAATACTATATTAAATAAATAATAAATATAAAATTGTACACCTAATTTTTACTTTCTCATTTTCTTGTATGCGTAGTATAGAGAAAGCGTATTAATCATCAAGAATTTCGAATTCTAGAATTTGACGAATCTCCACACTTTAGACTTCACTGAGTTAAAAAAAAAAAAACATATTTTTATAAAATATCTTTCTCTGACAATGTGACTTAAAAATGTTTTAAACTAGATGTTTGAACTTTGGTATACGATCTTTACATCAAATTTGCAGATTTCTATAAAATTTTGAGTAAAATATGTACCGAATATGTCCATCTGTTTGGCTGTTCGAATAACAGTTAGTTAATATGATAATTGAAGAGCAAAGACAGATATATAAGATTCGGTACACAGATTTAACATCTGTGGTATAGACACCGGTCAAAAGTTTGACCGAATATCAATGACGAATTGTTTCTGTCTGGAAATGTATACTTTCAGAAACTAGTAAACATGAGGATTAAAAAACGCAGTGACTTAAATATATCAAACCTCATATGGAATTTGGTGACTATAATTGCAATTTTAAATCAAATTATTGTTTTAGTCGGTTGGGAAAAACGTGTCTAAAAGATAAATTCGGTTATCGGATACTATTAACCAGTCAGAGATTAATCGCTAAGTAACTCACCACTAGTACAGTTTCTGTGAGAATGCTAAATTCATGACAAAAGTCAGTATTTCACAACTTCTGTATGCCAATGCCACATAAGGCGTTCTCTGGAATGACAAGTTTATTAGAATATGTGAAAAATCACTCCTAGTTATTTTCAGTTTTCAACAAATATTTGGAATTCCCATGACTTTTGTTACAGCATTTTAAGTTTGAAGATAGAATCCCTTGACTGAAAAGCCTGGATTTCATATTATTTTCTGAAAAAAAGTCCCAAGTTTTTTCCCCTTTCAAAGAATCGACATTAACATAAGATTCATGTTGACAATTATTTTCGATATCACAATTAGTTTTCAAATTTTTGATAGTGTCATTCTTTTGCATTTAAATTGTTTTGCAGTGGACGTAATTGCACTTTTCTGTATGTTTTCCTTTAAATCTATGTATTTTTTCGATTCAACAAAAACAGAATAATCGCAACTCGATATTCAGGTGCAAACTTCCTTACTTTCAGTTTTCATTTGTGATAAATTGATAATCAACTGAAATAAAAAAATAATTTCGATTAACGAATGCAGTTAGAGAAAGAGTTATAATCGAAAACACGAGGTTAACCTAAAAAAGTGAAAAATGAATCATTATAACTAACGATATTCAATGATTTTAATTGAATGTTTTGCAATTTTTCGGTACAAAAATAACTTTTAGTTGCGTTCGCTAATAACTCAGTTTAAAAATTCACTTACTAGACTTATTATAAAACGAAAGAGTTTTATTAGTATATAGGGCACGAATAGACAGGATAAAACTACAGTATGATAAATCCAAATTTCTTCGCTTTATAAAAAATAATATCTCAGCCCTGTCTCATTTTGGAACAAAAAAGCACTGTAATATTGTCTTTTTGTGTGTTGCATTAAATTTGTGTATTGGTTATAATTATAATTTTTATCATAGCTCAATTTGAGTTATATATTTTTCTGACTTTTGATTTACCAATTTTGATTCAAATAACTTACATCATTGTATTTTTAAACCGGTACATATAAAAAATTATCTATATTTTATATTAAATAAAATTTACCTGTAACTTTTTTTTGGTTTTGTTTTTCAGATAAATAAAATAAAATAGAGAATATATTTCTATCCAACTGTGACCTCTGTATCAAAATCAACCTAAAGGCAAAATAATTAACATTAACGGTAATAAAAGAATATTATAGATTTGCATTCTTCTTAAAGCTTTTTTAATTTAAAAAAAAATTAATATTCCTTGTGTTGGTACTTCATGTGTTTTCAATCAGTTTTTTTTTGCTCTTGCAGTTTATCGATAGACAAAAATCGATGCTAAAGTGTTTTGTATTGAAGTTTAGAAATTATTTATGCTTAAATCCTGATTTCAGCGATAATTTAATAACTCATTTTCTTTTTAAAAAAAGGTGTTTAATGCAAAAACACCAATTTCATAATTGTGTTTCCAGTGTTAGAGATTTAAATTAAACAAACAAAACTGTTGAAAAGAAATTAATCTATTTAGTTTACAAAAAGATCTTGATCTTTTCTTGATCGTTTCTGCCATCGCGTCATCCTTTAAAGTGATTACGCCACACTCGTAAGCAAAATATTATGAAATTTAAGATAATACATTTTCATTTCCTATACTTTATATTAATATAATGTTCTCAGAAAACGGAAAAGGCTGTCATATTTTATGTTTTTTGTCATTATAAATTTAAATTCGACAATAACACTTTCAAAATTGTTGATTTACCAAAAATAATGTTCACATCATCATATATCTATGATGTATCAGCGATTTCATCATTTTTATATGTAAAATCAGAAGAGGTGCTCATGCAAACTTTACGTTATATTGTTAACATTATCCCTGATATGATTATCACACATTAACTAAGGAAAGTTGTAATATATAATCTCGTGCAAATTTGAAAAGAACTTAAAAAAATATTATTTCATATTACTTGTAGCGCACTTTAGCTAATATATATAATAGCCTTTAAAGTTTTTTCTGGGGGGGAGGGGGGATCATCTCTATCTATAGTCTAACGCAACTAAAAACTAGTCTCTAAAATCGGTTCGGAACAAATTCTAATACAACTGAAAAATAATTATTAGAATAATAATTAATAATAATATAATAATAATTATTATATAAATAATTTTTATAATAAGCATTATTTTAACAGAAAAATAATGCAAAATAAATGTAAAAAAATTGTTGTGACAAAATGTTATCAATAATTTCCAAGTGTATTGAGAATATTATGAATTAACATACATAAAAATAAACAAAAATTGTATACCTCAGGTTATTGACTTTTGTTACAATTCAATACATATATATATATATATATATATAATGTGTGTGTGGTGAAAAGTTTACGATTCAATAACTAATTTAGATTTATTCGCAATCTGGAAAATCAATGAATTCAAACATGTTAATAAAATGTTTATGTGAGTAAAAATTTGTTAATGATATAAATCGTTCATTTTAAAGCATTTTGTTTTTGTACTCATTTGTTCTATGATATAGATATCGTCATACAATGCTTCGATTCCCCTTTGGCCCTTGGAAAAAATCTGAACGACCGAATCGCAAAGATAACATAGGCAGGAACTTTGATTCCTAACTGCCAACACTGGTCACATTACAATACTTCCAGTTAGAAACCTGTCTTGTCATCGGTAGAGGTTAGTTGACTCCACACCATTTCTGTATCCACCGGAGTGGCGAAAACTAGCGACATGCTTGTATATTCTCGTCCTTATATCTGGATGGGCCCTCTGTGGCAGGTGATGTTTTTATAAAATTATTCAAATAAAAGGATGCTGAATTAAAATAAACCATTAATGTGTTCAACTAGTTAGAAATTTGTAATAAATTAAATTGCCCAGTTAATAAAACAAAGGCCATATAATATACATTTCCTGGTATCGCAGATTGCAATAATATGGGGAATGATTTCGCAGGGCCTGATAATGTACATTTGTTGATATCACATATGCCGAAGGATTTCGAAGGGCTTTATAATGTACATTTCCTGGAATCGCAAAATGCTATAATATGAGGAATATTTTTGCAATTGAATAGATGCCTGTAGGTGATCTGTTCACCCAGATTCTGTGTAAGACTGGCATTATCTTTCATGGATTTCCTATAATATGCATAACAGTCTTTTTCAAAAACCCTATTAAATATTTTATCCCAGCTGAAATATTGGAATATTTTGGAAAGCATAAAGGAAACTTTATCGCCCAGAATATTGAGTGACTGTTGCAGGAAGGAGCTTGTTGCTAAAACACCGGTTTATTGTTAGTGAACTTGGAATATACACATAATATTCTTTCTTAAAAAAACCTATTGAATATTTTATCCCAATTGAAATATTATTAAAGCTGCAAAAGGCTTTAGAATAAACTCCTCTAATGATCCGCATATCCACATTACCTGGAGATCATGCCGACTACGGTACCTAATATTAAACTTGCTTTATCTTTTGTAAGTTTCTGATTATACACATAACATTCTTTCTAAAAAAATTCTATTGAATATTTTATCCCAACTGAAATATTATAAGATTTGAAAAAATCATTACAATAATCAATCCTAAAAGATCTGGGGAAGCAGACTGCATTGGGTTCCTAACAGCTAGGCTACCTAATAATATTATTTCTTAAAAAATTAATATGTGAAAACTTTCTTTCTAAAAACAATCCAATGGAATAACGTTCTTTCTAAAAACAATCCAATGGAATGACGTTCTTTCTAAAAAAAATCCTGTGAAATATTTTACTCCAATGGAAATGTTGTAAAATATAGAAAAAGTCATTTGTTAAAAAATTTAAGGAAGGCATTCAAATACTTATGGAAACATATGTATTCTAAGCTTATTATTAAGAATATTATCCTCTTCGTTATTATCTTCTCAAAACACATGTAATAGTGAAGCATCATGGTTTCTCTGCTCTAAGCAACCCGCCGTAAAATTCTCCAGTCATCTTTTAACACACGATTTAACAGCTAAAATGCGATATCCAGTCAGAGAATCTTGAGATAAGCTGTTTCATTCAATGCTGCTGCAGAGCAGTGGCTTAGAACAGAAATCAGAATTTGGTGAAGTGTTTCTTTCAAATATCTGGTGCGTGTTGATCATTCTTTCAGTGAGAAGATCCTATGACAGAACAAAATATTATCTTTATCATAGTCATAGCTAACTGACATATTAAATTTATAACACAACTATATAATCGATATTATAAATTAGCAGTTTGAAAATAAGGTAATAATTAAAGGTAATAATGTTTAATATAAACTTTGAAAACTATAAAAGCGGAATAAGTTTTTAAGATTAAACCAAAGGTAATTCAGTGCAATTTTCAGTGTTGAACCCCAAGTATAAAATAGTATTAGCCTTGAATACTTGTGGTCATATGGCAATGCCAAAAAATGACCGTTCAATATTTTCAAGAAACCGATATATAAAAATTTATTATTTACATATAAAAATAAATAACAAAGCCAAATAATCTGTACTTTAGCTCCTATACCAGTTCTATGATCTCTGCTATTTTCATTTAATGTGAAAGGTCAAGACTATAAATACATCAGCATACATATGTTCTCTTCCTTTTCGTTTATTTCCTAAACGTAATTTAAAATAATATTTTCTAGTTGTAATAAGATGAAGTTCATCAAAGTTCATTAATCTACCTATATTAATCTTCCTTCGATAAATAGTTCTTCGCTCAAAATATTAAAAAGGCATATCGGCATAGATAGTATATATAGCGAAATAAGGATTTTATAATTTATTTCCAAATATATCTTCGCAAGCAACCGAGGAAAAAATAGAAGGATCACAAAATTTCATTAAAAAATTCAATTTAGCAAATTCTGACCAGCCCTGAGGACAGATACCAATCATTTTAAATGCATAGATGATGGGCAAACAGCTAATTGTCAAAGGCGGATAATCAACTTTTAACTATGAGTTGTTAAAAAAATTTTGAGTTGAAGTTTATTTATATTAATGTCCAATTTTAAAACAATACTAGGGCTATTTTGGGACTGACTTAGTAATTTTGAACAGCTATCAGATGACGAGGATGGCACTTGTGTTTGCAATTAAAAATAATATAAGCAATAGCAAAATGAGTTATTTATGGTTTGTTTATCATTTATCCCAATATTTTTTGAAAAATATTTATATACAAGTATTTAGTTTAATTTAATAGTTTTACTTATTTTGTATAAGTTTCTTTTACTCTGTTTAACATCTTTTCCTCTCAGTTAACTATTGGTATTCAAGCTTAGAGAAATTACTGATAATTGTTTAACTATAAATCCTATAAGTTTAAAGTTCACACAAAATTTTTTTTATGTGTTTTTGGATTTTAGAGTTCTGAAACGTCGAAATTAGTCAAAATCTTGTTCTTTCCTCCTAAAATGTAGAGGTATTTACTTTTTTCCTAATTTAATTTGAATGCGTTACTTATTTTGTTATAAATTTCCAATATTTTATTCAATACAATTTCCTTTTAGTATGTAAAAGTGTTTCCTAATTTAATTTGATAAGTTTAATTACTTTTTAAACATTTCTTATATTTTATCCAACGCTTTTTTCTCTAAGTATGTGAAAGTATTTAATTATATCCTAATTAAATTTTATCGCTTTACTTATTTTATTATACATTTCTTATATTTTATTCAGTACTTTTTCCTCTAAGTATGTGTGGGTATTTAGTTGCTTTCTAACTTAATTTTATTATTTTTTATTAAATTTTATTATCTTTTTATGCATTTCTTATATTTTATCCAACACTTTTTCCTCCTTTTGTATGTATCTTTTATATGTAAGTATTTAGTTGTTTCCTTATTTAATTTCATTGCTTTACTTATTTTATTATACTTTTCTTATATTTAGTCCCATACCTTTTCCTCTTAGTTCGCACTTCGATTCAAGTTCAGAAAGTCTACTGATGTCTGTTCAAACACCAGTTCTATGAGTTTAAAGCTCACATAAATAAAACTCCTCTAATACAAATCCAGTTTAATTTATGACTATTCCCTGAATTCTTCTGCATGGCTGATTCAGATAATTCTTTGTGTTTTTTTAAGTACATCATCATGAACCCCGTCACTTGAAAGTTCGCCCTGCAAAAGAGCCGAGATCATTGAACAGACCAGAATGCGATCAATAGACACTTCTCAAAAACCCGGCTCTAATTCCTGGGAATACCGAAAAGCAGGGTCTCTGTTCCGACACTTTCTTTTTCGGGCGTCACGTGATTGAGAAACAAAACAGTTCACACAATCACGCACTGTTCCATGAGTGCTATCCTTGGTCATCGATTGCGAAAAATATATTATTATTTTTTTTTTCTGGAGGAATTTCCATCGCAACCATGGTAACCTATCTTTTTCGTGTAATGTTACTTTCTGATCAAGTGATTTTAGACTACCGTCGTGCCCGAGTGTTTTTGAAATTGAGATGAAACTGAAAAGGGAATTTTTTTGTCGGAAATTGAATTTTATGTTTAGTATTTTATAGGTGGGATAATAACTGTAAATTGCGAAATGAATGATATATTGAACTTAGGACGCTCTTTATAAATATAGATCTTACAAACATTACTGAGCTAACCTGTTATGAATTTTAGTTACTTCTTGAATAGCAAATAAATGTTCATTAAGACTTTCATTAATAAAATATCATTATGACTATGAAAGAAAAGGAAGTTTTTAGTTAAGAATTTAGTTTGTAATTTTTTGTTGTTTATGGGCTCGGATACTAACTGTAAATTTGTAAATCATCGATATTATAAAAAAAGACCCCTCTCTTTAAGGCACATTATCGGTCTAAGAAGTTCCAAACTAAGCAGTTAATTTTGCGTAGTAAATGCCCACCCTATGATGTATCTGGAAGAAAAGTTTTAGTCAAGAGTTCAATTTATAACAGTGGTTTTACAGATGAAGTACTAACTGCATATAGACGATAAAATGAGATATTGAAAGAATACGCTTTATAAGTGTAGAGTTGGTTCTTGAACAAAAGTTTTCTGAATTTGAGAAATGGTTACTTTTTGGATTCTAAATAATTGCTCATTAAGATTTTTGTAGAAGAATATGTATAAAAATTTTTAATGGCGAATCGAATTTACAGCGTTATGATGTTTATAGGCAGGATACTAACTGTAAATTGCGATTTGAACGATGTAATAAATAAATATATTTCTCTCTTTAAGGAACATTATTGGGCTAAAAATTTCCAAATTTGGCAGATACACTTGTTGGGTAGTAAATGCTCACTAAGCCTGAAAAGGATTTGAAGGGAAATTTTTAATCGCGAGTTTAATTTGTAACTTTATAATTTTATAGGCGAGATACTGACTATTAATTGCAATCTAGATGATCTATTCAACATAAAACCCTTTATAAATTAAGTGCAAATTATTAAACTATCGTGTTCCGAATTTGGGGAATGGTTACTTCTTGAGTAAGAAATATATGTTCATTAAGACTTTCTTAGAATGATCCAAAAGGAAATGTTTATTCCCGAACTAAATTTGTAGCTTTATGATGTTTAGAGGCCGAATATTAAATGTAATAAACAAAGAACAGTCTTATTAGGGAACATTATTGTGCAAAGATATTTTTAATTAAGTAGAGTTACTTCTTGAATAATAAATACTCACTAATACTCGCGTCGATAAAGATCTGAAAATAAATTTTTAACTGAGAATTGAATTTTAACTCAATTTATTTATAGGTGCGATATTAGTTGTAAATTGCAATATAAATGATGTAATGAATATAAGACATTTTCTATGTGATAAGGTATTCCATGTGTGGCAGACATGTTTTGGGTAATAAATGTTCTTTAAAAGTGGTTCTGAGGAGGATCTCAAAACAGAAATATTTGTGTAATTTAGAATTGAACTCTAATTTCATGTTGCTTATAGATGACTAGCCACATTTGGCGACCAGTTGGTTCGCCATGAGTAATGTGTTCTAAAATTTTCAATTAAATCACATTTCATTAGCCTTGAAGTAATTCCGGTCATTGATTGTCCTGAAATTAAAAATGTTTTTTTCGGTGATGTTGCCAAAATGTTAAATATATTTTTTAAAGAAAGCGAAAAAGGGAAAAACGATATTAAATAAATGATTTTGATGTTGCAAACGATTATAGAAATCTTGGCTTTGCATTTATGTTTTTAGAAAATATCGCATTTTATAATGGAAAAAAAATATTAAATTAATGATACAGATATTGCAAACGATTATAGAAATATGCCATTAAGTAGGGATTTCAGTGCATATCCTGCCTAAACTCAATCAGGTTTACCATAAATAAAGAAGATTTGTTGAATTAATTATTTAGATATTGCAAACGATGACAGAAAACTTTGCTTTGCATTTATTTTTTTTTAGAAAATATCATATTTTATCTTTCTTTTATTTTATCCAGTCACGTGCTAAAAGTTGCATCTCTTTAGATTTAATTTGCGATGATAGTTTTTTTTATTTGAACTTCTGGCATTCTTTTATTTTATCTAGTCACGTGCTAAAAAAACATGGTTAAAATATTTCTTTAAAAATTCGTTAAAAATAGAAGCTCAAGTTATACATTAAAACACTGACACCATTTGAAAGCTAATTTTTTTATCTTTAAATTGATGCAAATATCATGTTTATACGAAAATATTTTCGGAAGTTATAACCGAAAAATGTTGAAATTTCGCTTAAATTTTAATCAATTCAAATTCTAATTACAAATTCGAAAAAAGGGCTCCCAGGTGCACATTCCCGACCTCCAAGTTATACATTTACCAAAATTGGTAGCTGTAAGTCCAACGGTCAGGTCTGTAGAGCGCCAACACACACACACACACACACATTGAGCTTTATTATAAGTATTGATATATTAACTGTAAATTGATATCTATGAATGAATAATCTAATAAACTTAGAACACTCTTTATAAATATAGAGCAAATTATTTAGTTAAAGTATTCCAAATTTGAGAAATAATTTTTTCTTGAGTATCAGGAACACGATAAGAGACAGTAACTCGGTTATGTAAATTGTAATTAAATATTTTAAATATTAATTTAAATTTTAAATTTTGTATATATCAATAAGGATTATCGAATAAGAACTTAGGTAAGCAATATCACAATTACTTTTTCATTTTAAGGTTGTTTTTTTTTTTTTTTTTTTTTTTGTAAATATTTTAGTGATAGGAATGTTTGTGTAGTAACACAGATTACAAGAAAGATAAGAAAAATAAATGAAACGAAGTTGATTTTTTTTTGTTTCAATTATAAAAAAGATTTGTTTCATATGATGCTCACAGCTTGATACTATAAACATTTTTAATTTGATCCTCATTTCACGTCCATTCAGTGTAGTGATTTTTAATTTCATTTAATCAATTTTGTGTAATGAAATATCTTCTCACACTAAATAAAAATTTTTTGCATGCAATGGGTATTGGAATAACGGATATTTGATTTATGTTTGGATTTCTAAATAGTAGATTTTGACATTATCTTTTGAAAATTATTATAATCCGAGTTTTTTGTCTTTCATACATTTTAATCTTAAAAATTCTGTATCAGATTGAACAGATTAAGGTCTAACAATAATTTAGTGCCTTTTTTTAATTTGAAAAAAAGTAAAAAGAGAAAAGCAAAAAATATGTTTCTATTTACTTATTATTTAAATTATTAATTGTTATTTATTATTACTTCCATTTCAATTATTATTTTTCAATCTTATCAAATACCAAATGAGTCACATTTTAATTTTTTTAAATATAAATTTATTACAAATTTTTGACATTTTATTTTAAATTCACTTGGTAAATATAGAATAGATGATCGACATCTTATTGGATTCTATCTAGTGTAGTAAAATATGTAAAATCCAGCGCTATCTAAAAGATTGAAATTAAGTATATAGATTTTTTATTAGAACTGCATACCTATATCAAATTTTCGACAATTTTCTGAAATCGACACATTTTCGACAATATAGATTTATTATTCGACACAATTCGCTACGGCTTTGTCAAATAGTTGTAAGTACTTAAAAAAATAACTTGAAAACGTAAATAAATGAAATAAATAGATAAATGAAATCCAGTCTTCATTGCAGTTTACAGAAGTTGAAGGGAGAATACTCCCACTAGCTAGGCAAAAAAGATTTTGTTTAGTTGAAAAGAAGTCAACTGAATAAACTTCAAAAATTCATCTGTAATTTGAAATTCTATAAACTCTTTCTACACAAGACTTCTATTAAATTTAACGCTTAAGTAGTATTTTCAGAGGCTCTTATAAATAGAGCTCTATTTTTACACTGAATATTTTAGTACTTACTTTTACTGAATACACTTAATAGCGATTCCAGGCTCTTATGAATAGTGCTTTACTTTTTACTGAGTATCCGAGTAAGAATTACAAATAAACAGAGCAGAAATTAGTTAAATAAACTTCAACACATCTGAAAAATCTCCTCGAAAAATCCTCGCAAATATCCTAAAAGCCTCGTTTACATGTATTCCGGGCGACTGCCTTTTGTTGTCCCTAATAGTCGCTCTCTCCCTACCGTAAATAAAATGTTTACTTGAGTAGATAGATTTACTGAAGGGCATCCAGCGAATTGGATTTACCCAAAAGAAAAAGAGCGGCCAAGAATATCGATTTCTTGAACCAACTTCTCCAACTTCTTTTCCATTTTGTTGACGGAACCCGAATAAATGACTTACTGGAATTGTTGCTATTGAACTCAGAAGGCCTGATTCTTTGGAATTCTTCGAAAAATCGATGCGAGGCTCTTTGATTAGTTAATTGTACACTTTTGTTTAAAAAGAGAGATTTCGGTATGACTATGGAAGTGTAAATTGGTTTTATAAGAAATAGAAATTATTTGTTATAATATGAGTTAATATGAATTGATTCCCCTGTGATCTTCAATTTATTAGATAAAAGATGTTTACACTATTTAAAGAAAGCTTAGTATTGTAAATAGGCTTACTCAATACCAGCATTTATTAGTTTAAATCAGAATTAATATGTAATGTTATTTTCATCCAACAAATAGAATTTTCATGAAAAAAGCAGAACTGGCAAAAATATCAAGTTATTGCTGGAACCTATTTCTCCAACTTCGTTTTTATTTTGCTGACGGAACCCGAATAAATGATTTACTGGAATTGTTGCTATTGAAATCAGAAGAATTCTTTGGAATTCTTCGAAAAATCGATGCGAGGCTCTTTGATTGGTTAATTGTACACTTTTGTTTAAAACGAGAGATTTCGGTATGACTATGGAAGTGTAAATTGGTTTTATGAGAAATAGAAATTATTTGTTATAATATGAATTAATATAGATTGATTCCTCTGTGATCATCAATTTATTATATAAAAGATACGTTGCCTCATCTAGAGGGAGGTTTAGCATTATACATAAGCTTAACTCAAAATCAGTATGAATAGATATTAATGTATAATATTATTTTCATCCAACGAATAGAATTTGCATGAAAGAATATCATTTTCTGAAATCTATTTTTCCAGCTTCTTTTCCACTATTTTATAGAATCCGAAAATATGGCTGTCTGGAATTGTTACTGTTGAAAGCAGATGGCTTAATTGTTTGGAATTTTAATGCAAGATTTGTGATTGCTTAATTGCATGCTTCTGTTTAAATATGGAAATAATGGAACAGGCAAACTAGCCTTAAAGAAACAAAACTGGTATCTTTCTCTATGCGTTAATAACTTAAATTGATTACCTTGTGATCACCACTAATCCATAAAGTCTTACTATAGGATTTGGATTAATATCAACATTGTAAATGTATTAGAATCAGTATCAAATTACTAAGTTCTTCTTATTTATACATAATTTAATGTTATTTATGCTAGATTATGATTCTATGCTATATTTTTATTGATTCCATTATGAAATTTTCCACAAGTTTATAAATGTCTTAACCACATTCCATGATGGGAATCAATCAGAGCATATTAATAGCATCGTAAAGTTAGTATGTCATAGCCATATGCTAGAGAACTGCAGCATTATTAAAATTGTCCGTTATTAAAAACGTTATTATGAATTAATTCCGTTTTGAATGCCCGACTTTGAAATTTACAGCAGCACAATTCTTACTTTTAATGTTTTGAATGCTTAAGTAAATTACAGTAAAAACCGACAAGCCTCTCTTTGTAAAAAAAAAAAAAATGAAGTATTGCGATTCCGACAAGCATCAACCTCTGCTTTTGGGCATTCTCAGTGACTAAGTACATTTGCTCCACTGTTGTGAAGTCAGGATACTGTTTTGAAATGTTATTTTCTTCTTTTTCATTAACGAAAATATCCACATTTTTTGGCGGCAAAATTTTTTTTCGTAACTTTGAACCTTAAAAAGTAATTTAGGAAAAATAAAAAAATAAAAACCAATTAAAAATGCTGTGCCATAAAAAATTTCGAAATAAAAACGATAATAAATTGTCAGAAATCTATTCATTTTGCATAATCGATAAATGAAAAAATAACAGAATACATTTATTTTAAAGTTTTCTTTTAATTTGAAAATTGGTAAAAGTTTGTTCATTCGATTGTTTTACCTGTATCATTTTAAAAACCTAGCTATTAATTTTATAGCTTAATTTTTTTAACTATTCGGAATTAATAACGACAAATTTGAATATTGTCGAAAGGCATAAAAATGTGATGTACCGAAGCGTATCATGTTATTATACACAACAGTCTATCATATATGGTTATATATTATATTCTGATTGCCTTTTTACATCATTATTCAAAATCTTGTCTGTTTATGTACAATGGCTTTAAGATCATTAATAACAAATTTTCCGATGTGGTCTGGCTAGCTACCCTAGATTTCTTGTTTTTCTCCTTACAATTAAAAGGCAATTACGTTAAGTTAACCTTCTGAAACACGCATAGAAACAACTAACCCAAATTTTTGGTTTAAGCTATATTAATATCTCGTTTTAAAGCCACTCTAGGAACCATTGAAAAATGATGGGAACGATACCTAAAGAGGCACATTGTTCTCCAAACTTCCACACCACACTAACGGGAGAACATATCCCCACAATTAATTTAACCAGATGACTTTGTATATCACACCAGGCCCACTTAAACAATGGCTCTTTGGAGGAATCGAGTGTCGCATTTGGAGCCTTCGTGTCCCAAAAATGCTACCTCATAACTAAACCACATGGGCCTTCCGTACTTTTTAGATAAAAGCCTTTTAGCTTCCAAAAAAAGCCAAAGAACTCTGCGGATAATATACCCTGGATAAACGAATATTTATCGAATATTATTCTAAATTAGGGTTGAAATTTTAGGTATTTTTCCGTTATACGGGCGATAGATATCGCCAATGTGAGCCAAATGCGAGTCAAATCACCAAGCGAAGCGAAGGGCAAAACGAATGTCACAAATATGAACAAGACTCTAACAAAGTCGCCAAGTGAATAACGTAAATTTGACATAATTTTGTGTTTTGGCGACTTTTTGGTGATTTTTCATTTTTTTCGATTAATGATTATTTGCCGATTTTTTCATTGTCACCGTATAACAGAATACAGTATTATACAGTACTTTATAATTATTACGGATTTTAATTATTTTAATCTTAAATAATTCATTAAAAAATTGAATATAAAATTTTATTGAAATTCTTGAAGTTTTTATTATTATTACTATGTATAAAACTTTATATTTTCATAAAGTAAACCTTTTTATATAAGTTTCCCAACGGCTATAACATAAAAATTAAAAAATTTTATAGTAAGAATTTTTTCTGAATTATTTCCTTAGGTTATAGTTATCTATATGTCTCATGTCATTGTAAAAAATGCTACGCCATCAGCATGTCTAGACGGTAAATGACTCTCCAAACTTTATTTTTTTCTAAAGAAAAGAGTTTTTCTGAAGAGTATCGTCTTTTGTCACTGTAAGATATTTTCCAAACTTTTATTCCATAAGTGTGCTACACGTATCTGCTTTGAAACCTGCACGCCCATTAGGGTATTTGTAACTCCCATCCTTTGTTAAATATTAAAATACATGATATTGATAGAAGTGAGTGACATGATGTGAAACAGATATATTATTATTTGTTTTTTTCTAAGGGTATATAAAGAATCAGAGTTTTAAATAGTTAACATGTATAACTCATAAACTCAACTTTATTATTTTCTTACCAATAAAAATGGATTTCTGGAACCTTAAATTTCAGCGAATTGTTGCATAATGTATTTATAATATTGCAGTAATAATATTAACTTAATCGTGCATTAATTGAAGTATGCATTCCTTCATCTTATTTATTCATTAATAACATTAAAACCATGCATTAATTAAAGTATTCTTTCCATCATCTTATCAATGCATTATTAACATTAATTTAAATAACATTTAAATTAATGTTATTAATGCATTGATAATAATTTAGGAATTACCTTTAACTCGCTAAATGAAAATACGACTTTAAATTATATTTCTTCTATAAATATCGAGCCTGAAGATTTATTAAATATGCTTTTAAAGCGATGGAAGGAATTTGCAAATAAAATTGGTGATAGGCTAAGAGCTGCGAAAAGGTGTTTTTGTTTTGTTGTATTTCTTGAAGGAGATTGCCATTAATGACAAATATAAGAGATTCATGAGATTTCAGAAAAAAAATATATAAAATATCGAAATTGATTGGGATAATGTAGTGTGTTTGAGTGTATGTTTTCCTATAAAGTGTTTTGTATTTCCCTATAGGGGGTAGAGACTGGAATGGTCTGTTGATGACATATCTAGGCTTCATGGGTTTTTAAATAAATTGAATCATGTTTCATATTAAAAAAATGTTTGGTTTTGCAAATTATCTTAAATGAAGAGACATTTAGCCGAAAATGTTTTATATAGCGACCAATAAAAGGTATTCCATAATTAATATTTGTTGTTACTAACTATACTCCCAACAGGTAATAATGGTTATACTGGAGATTGTGAGGTAGTTGTTTTAGTCTGTCTAGTTGCAAATGTGCAACTTTTTATAATTTTGAAGAAACTTAACATGTCCTCTTTATAAAAAATTCAGAGGAACATTCGTGTTAAATAATATGAATATATTGGTATTTTCCATGAGAAAAGAAGATAGGAAGCATATGCGAAACACTTTTAAATAGTTTTATTTTAGAATCAAATTAGATTAAAATTGGTATCAAATTTTTATTTTAGAATCAAAATTTTGTAGTTACGGATTGTCTTCGCAACAGGTAGACTATGAGGTGATAGTGGTTACATTAGAGATAATGAGATAGTTGTCTTATACTACCTGGCCACATATACGCCATTTTTTATATTTATTTAATTAATCTAACCATTCTTCATCACTAGAGTGACTGGATTGATGTAACTACTTCACTAATGTGACTGGATTGGTGTGATTACTTCCCCATTATGACTGGATTGATATGACTTCTTCACTAATGTAACTGGATTGACATTCTACACCAGAAAATAGGATATGAAGCATTTGTGTTTCACTTTAAAATGGTTTATATTTTAGAATTAAAATTTGATTAAATATTAATAATTCAACAAAATCTCTTTTACGGTTTTGTCCTTTATAGATCCTTTTGATACGGATAACCATTTTTAACTGAGACATTACTTGAAAAAAGTAAATATTGAGATAAATTCGGATTCTATATATTATATTTCCTACACTTATTTATTCTCCTACTAAGAATAAAGATGGATGTTTGTGAATCTTGATGATTCACTGATCAGCCCACTGGAAGCAGAGCAAATGAATTTGAAACATGGAGAGAGAATCCGTCACTTAAGATAAATTATCAATTTCGGGAATAGTATTTTCAAAAGATAAAGCTGAAAAATATCTAAGTCATTTTAATTTTTAATTATATCTAGATTAATCTTCGGATTTTGAAAAGTTGTGATTTTCCTCTTATTATAAACTAGCCGCCTTTGGCGACCAGCTGGTTCGCCATGAGTAAAGCGTTCTAAAATTTTCAATTAAATCACATATTCATTAGCCTTGAAGTAATTCCGGGCATTGATTGACCTGAAATTAATATTTTCTTTAAGATGATGGACGGAAAGTTCTAAAAGTACACCTTTTCCTAATAATATTCTTTAATTTTATAAATCAGTTAGTTTTAACCATCGATTATGCTTCCAAAATATTAAAAAAAAATCGGTGATGTTGCCAAAATATTAAATATGTTTTTTTAAAGAAAGCGAGAAAGGGAAAAAAAGTATTAAATTAATGATACAGATATTGCAAACAATTACATAAATATGCCATTGAGTCGGGACTTCAATGCATATCCTGTCTAAACTCAATCAGGTTTACCGTAAATAAAGAAGATTTATTGAGTTAATGATACAGATATTGCAAACGATTGTAGAAACCTTTGCTTTGCATTTATTTTTTAAAGAAAATATCACATTTTATATTTATATTATTTTATCCAGTCACGTGCTTAAAAGTTGCATTTCTGTAGATTTATTTTGCGATGATAATTTTTTTATTTGAACTTCCGGCATTCTTTTATTTTATCCAGTCACGTAATAAAAACATGGTTAAAATATTTCTTTAAAAATTCTTTAAAAATAGAAACTTACATTATAAATTTAAAAAACTGATACCGTTAGAAAGCTAATTTTTTAATCTTTAAATTGATGTAAAAATCATGTTTATGCGATCATATTTTCGGAAGTTATAGCGGAAAAACGTCAAAATTTCGCTTAAATTTTAATTAATTCAAATTCTAATTAAAAATTCAAAAAAGGGGCTCCGAGGTGCACATTCCGGACCTAAAAGGTATACATGTACCAAATTTGGTAGCTGTAGGTCCAACGGTCTGGCCTGTAGAGCGCCAACACACACACACACACACACATTGAGCTTTATTATAAGTATAGATTACACTTTCGCCAAATTTCATCAAGTGTGGGAAAAAAAACTGTAAATTTGTGTAAAAACACGTAAAACAATCGTCTTTATATACGTAGGAAGGTAGAAGTTACATATCAGTAAATTCCGAATCTCAATATGTGACCGCCCCCCTTTTCCCCCACGCAGCCGGTCTCTCGAGTTGAGCAGCACGATTTGCTCTCGGGACTAATGATTGATGGCTGTGTTACTTTAATCATCATTTGATAAGTTTCTCCTGTCTATAATCGACTTTCGCTTTTACACGCATGTAGTTTGCTCAAGAAGCGGTCAAATTGTGGCCAGATTAAGCCCGATGCCCCGGGCTGCCTGATTACCCCTCCATAAAGATTTAACTCGCCTAAATCCCATTTTCAATCGAGAACTAATTGAATCAAACACAGTGGGACTTTTTGCCGCCCTTTTTTATCGATGTAATGAGTTAATTGTCGGGTTTCAAAGACCAAAATGGGAGAGCAGAATCGAATTCGGGCAATCAGGGTAAAATAAATATTTTTTTCAACGTATAGAAGAAGATTGTTTTGATATGGCCTTTTTTGCAGGTTATTTACTTCAGATAGATTTTATATTTCTTAATTATACTTTATTATTCAGTTATTAAATTCTTATTTAAATTCTCGCTTCTTATTAACTACGTTATTTCTTGATGAGACACAAGCACAAACCAAATTTTTAATCCCATCCTAGCTTAGAATTGTTCTGAATATTCTCTCCCAAAATTATTTCATTCAAGGATATTTCATATTTCTTAATTGTGCTAGATTCCTTAGTAATTCGTATTCTGATTTTAAATTCTTATTAACAATGTTATTTATTGATTAGACACAAGCGCAGACCTACTTTAAGTCCCATTCTAGCGTAATATATTCATTGTATACTATGTATTAATTGATTCATCTACCTGAATTTTTATTTTTTAATTATTTATGCATACAAGAATATAAAAAAATACAATTAAGTAAAATAATTATATGACTATAAAGGAATTTATTTTTTTTAAAAAACTGATCAATGAATTATAATCTCAAAATTTCTTAATCTGTAAAACAATTTTATAAAATTTCATTTGAATTAGCTATGCTACTCAGGTATTAGTATTTATACCACACATACATAGACGTTCCATTTTATTTTAAATTATAAGGAATCAGATACCTTTCGCGATTAGAATCTTCCTCCAAAACATTGGCTTTCCTATTTTATGCATTATTTTATAGATAATTATAATTATAAAACATACTTTGGATACTGATAAATAATAATTTAATAAAAATATGAGTTTAATGGGATCATGGTTGGAGAGGACAGCATATAAAAAAATTGTTTTTCACATTTTGAATACATTTTTAAAAAATGTTATGCTGAAAGTACATTATTCCAAAGGTAAATTTTTTAACTCTTCTTTATTCAAAGAGGTAGCACTAGAAATAATAGATGATAAGCTTTTAACCTTACTTAGTATAAGTGTATCTTAGACAAATCCAAATCTGAAAAACTTAGGATAAACAGGAAGTGGGTTTATCCTAATCATCTCATTATGAGAGCATCTTAGTATCATTTGAATTAGGAATCTAAATATTTATTCTATATGGAGATAAATTTTTAGAAGAAACTGGTCAAATATTTCATTATTAAAGCAGGCATTTATCTACTAATTTATAAAGAACATTTGTTAAGACAGCAACTGATAATAGGCCTCCCCCCTCGATCTTGTTTATCAATATAGTTACACTTTAATCTACCTTCAGGTCAAAACAGTATATAACAGTTGGTTTTCCTGTCTAATATAACAGTTGGTAGTCGATCTTTGTAGGGTAAAATAAAAGATCGCACCTATTTCCTAGTTACATCAATAAAAAATACAAATTTTTAAGAGGTTAATAAGATAGATCATCAGAGATTATGCAAATTTTCAAAGTCAAATCTAATAAATAGACGAAATAATAATTCCATTTCAATTACAATTATTTTTTCCAAGAATGAAATCATTATTGGGGCAAGAAAATCAAATCATGATCCAGGCTCCACTTACTCTAAGCACATAGTGCTCGTTTCACACCTATCTCTTTTGGAAGGTGTTTTTTATCCTTCAAAGTAATGTGACGAAGCAAATAAATATAGCTGTTCCCCGTTTTGTTTTGTTTTTTGTTGTTGTTGTTGTTTGTTTGTTGTTGTTTGCACTATTCTTTTGGATATTATCTTCCAATAATTATACTCAACTTCATAAAGGATCGTATTATTTTGTTTCAATCTGAATCTAGATGTTTTTTAAATGAACAACTAAACTCACTTTAGACCTTTTATCCTTTTTCTATTATGAGAATGTAAAACCACTTGGCGCATGCGTAAACAGATGATTTTCTTTTCTGAAAATGGACATTTTGCAAATTTTTTTTTTTTTTTTTTACATTTTGGCATAATTTACTTATAGCTTTCTGCTTTAGAAACTATTATTTTCACTTATAACTAAAGCCATCCAGTGATTATTGAGAAGTTAAAAAGTATAGATATAATAGAATTTTGTATTAAAAAGCGTTTGAAAAGAATTAAGGTTTGAGAACGACGACAAATTTGTCATATGAGTCTCCATTATATATTTAATGTGCTATGATTTTAACGCATTTGCCCTTTTTATCTCCTTGTGAATCTTTTTTTTTTTATCTCACTATTTGAGTAATTTTTTGGAAAGCTCAGAGGCTGAATTACTTTAGACAACAAATTTGTTTTATGAACTTTTATACTTTATTTAATGTGCTACAATTTTAGCTAATTTCTCACTTTAAGTATCACATTATGATTCTGTATTATTTTCTCTTCAATGTGCCCATTTATATTTTGGTGAATTCAAAACTAATTAGAGCATGCGCAAAAGACGGACAATTTCTTTTTCTGGAAATGGGCATTTTGCAAGTAATATTTTTTTTACATTTTGACATAATTGTACTTATAGCTCTCTGCTTTAGGAACTATTATTTGCACTCATAACGAAAGCCATTCATTGATTATTAAGAAGATAAACAGTATAGATCTATAGAATTTTGTATTAAAAAGTTTATGAAAAGATTAAATATTTAATTACTTGAAAAAACAAATTTGTCATATGAGCCTCTTTTCTTTATTAAATGCATTACAATTTTAATGTACTTTTCTCCTTATTTATCTAATTATCAATCTTCATTTTTTTCTTATCTCACTCTTTGAGTAAATTTTTTTGGTAAGTTCAAAGGCTGAATTACTTTAAACTCCAAATTTGTAATATGAGCTTCATTACTTTATTTAATGTGCTACAATTTTGGCGCATTTGTCGTTTTATCCATCACAATATTATTCTCAGCTGTTTTTCTATTTCTGACCATTTCTATTTTGGGGATTCAAAGCTAATTAGCGCATGCGAAAAAGGAGGAAATTTCCTCTTCTGGAAACGGACATTTTGGAAATAATATTTCTTTACTTTTTGCTTACACTGTTTAGTATACTTTTAATTCTTTGCTTTAGAAACTATTATTTGAACTCATAAATAAAGCCATTTAGTAACTGAGG
This sequence comes from Argiope trifasciata, assembly GCA_026543055.1. Classification (NCBI taxonomy): domain Eukaryota; kingdom Metazoa; phylum Arthropoda; class Arachnida; order Araneae; family Araneidae; genus Argiope; species Argiope trifasciata. Next base: position 607,962 of record JAPMOQ010055038.1, on the reverse strand, counting down.
GAGAATACATCTATATAATTTGGCGTTTAAAAGTTGTAAAGATCTGAGGTTCAAATACAAATTTGTCACATGAGTCTCTGTTTTTTATTTAATGTGCGGTGACTTTGAAGCAATTATTTATTTTTTATTGCAGTATGACCAATTTATTATTTTTTTGTACCTCATTATTTGAAACATAAGTCTAATTTTTTTTTTAATTTTGCTGCAGGATATTTCAGATTCGAAACTTTGCAAGTTTCTAACTCACCCCTATCAAAACTCATTGGGAGTAAGGTCCAACGCCGCCACGTGTAGGCCTTTGTTGTAGAATGACCTTAGAAAACTAGTGAAAGCCATGGAGGTAAAAAACCGTCCCACATTTTGGCCTAGAAAACGCTTCGCTGACTAACTTGCAAAAAACATGATTGACTCCATTCATGAGCAAGCAGCTGTAGGTTTAAGTTCTTTCAACAGCGCATGGGCATGGACTACTTATAAAAAAACCGCGAGTCATCCTCAAACGATATTTTTTTTATATTATTTATTTTCTCTTTCTCTCTCTACTTCATTCTTTATGCTTGTTTACAAGGTTACGCTATAGAACGACGCACCTCATTGCTTTTCATGAGCGTGTAAATGTTGCTATAAAAATCTGTTGTACTTTTCAAACTGTAAACACATCAACATGCGCGCACGTGTATTCATATTTTTTTCAGCTGCGTTTTTATAGCTTTTGAGAAGCTGACTCGAGATTGAGTCCGCTTCGTTTTGATATGCGATAAAAATATGCGTTTTTAAAGTGGCTTGAAGCCTCGGGTTAAACAGGTATTCCCGATTTTTTACTCTTTATTCTGGTTTAAAATACAAACTGGATCATTCCAGATTTTGAGAAAAAGAAATCCAAAATTTTGTTAATAAATTAAAATTATATACACAAATGGTTTCGATTATGCGTTTGTAAAAATCAGAGGTTTATTTTCAGATTTTATATCCGGAATATGGTTGTTTTAGAATAAGGTAAACTGTGGGTGAATAAATGTTTAAAATATAATAAAAACATTTTCTTAATTTCTTGCTATTTTCTATATAGCTTTATTACTAATTCATTGTTTTACTGAGGATTTCATTTGGGGAGGGAGTATTCAGGAATTATCTAACCCAATATTTTACATGCAAATACTCCGAATACAGTATAATGTTTGCGTTCCAGGAATGGTTCCATTGAAATTCAGAAACTGATCATTATTTATTTCATTTTTTATGTGTTTGATTATACTTTTTCTGCTAAAAGAGATTGGAAAATTCCTTCGATATATGGATTTTTAACTATTAATTGAAATTAATTAGTTGACAATTAAGTAATTAGATTATATTGACATCTTTAGATTTATTAAGATTTTACTAACACTTTAAATTTAATCTAGATCATTAAGACTTTTTTGGTAAGAAGCTACGAAACTCATCTGTGTACACGGAGACTCTCGAGGAAAGCGTGCAGAATTTTTTCCTTTAGTGCTTTTACGAAGAGATTTTTTGGGGATTTCTTTAACACGTGTTTGCCTAGAATACTAAAAGGAATTCTATTTATATTTGGAAAATCTCCCTTATGCGTTAGAGACGTTTACCCCTTCACTCAGAGACTGAGAAATTAAATGTCAGTAACATTTTAGAGCGTATGCTGGAAATAGCTTTTTAAAAGTATGATTAAAATCAGAAACTGTGGCAACTTTTTTAAAATTAAACAATATGGGCTCCTTATGATAAATAGAAAATTAATTGGGGTTTCAATTAAATTTCTCTTTCCTAAGTCGAATTTGTGAAAGAAATCTATATCAGAATCTCATACCCAAAGCAAAGAATATTTATATGAAATGATATTTTAAAGTCTAATTGAAATCTTAATAAATTTTCTAATTTTTATCTTGATTTAATCCATACTTCTTTCGTACTGGAATATCCTCTCATTTTCTGGTCCAATCACTATTTTTTTTATTTAATTATTCCTGCGCGGGCTCTTGGGAACTGAATGAAAATTGCATTTTCTTATGCTCTGAGTGAAGAAATAAAAATCCACAACGCTTAGCACATTTTTTAAAGATACACAAATTTCCCTAACTTAAAGCGATACGTGTAAAAAAAAATCTCCTTGTAAAACCATCAAAGGGAAAATTTCTGTCCTTTTTGCTCTCTGATGTAAGCGAACGTCAGTTTCATCATCGTGTTTTGTACGTAAAATGCCCCCCGACAGTTAAAAATTTGATCGATATATATCCGAAATATTGTGAATTTCGGGAAAGGAGAGAAAGCCTTGTATGCAAGGATATACAATAGTTATGAAGTATTAAGTTTTGGGATGAATCCATCACCTTTATCCGATCCAATATGTTATACTTAGCAATTTTTTTGGAAATTAATCTTTGGATGCTGTTAAAAATATCCGAATCTAAAATGTTGGTCTTCATTCATTTTTTCCCAGCCGATTGAAGTCAAATTTTGATTCAGAATTGGCAATTTTTGTCACTCACCGAATTGGATTTTTTAAGTAGTATAATTTTGCCATTATCATGTTTACATGCTTCTGAACGTCCAGACTGACAGATGGTCAACGCTTTATTAATTTGACTCTAATTTTAATGTCTACTTTAAAGATGTGAAATATCTGTACAATTCTTATCCATATAGTTCTGTGTTTTGTTTTGTAGTTATGGTGTTAACTTAGAACAGTTGGACAAACGTACTTTTTCTAACAGATGTGTTTAAAAATTTGATCTAAATCTACAGATTTAATGCAAAGACATATGCCAAATTACATTTGTCTAGTTTAAACCACTTTTGATCTAGATCTATAAGCGTATTTGTGTCAAACAGATATAATCGATCCCAAAAATGTATTTTTTAACGCAGGAAAGTCGGAACTATGGAGATTAGTTAAAATTTCGATTTCAAATTGTTTAACGTTTGCAATTTTTTCTCTATACTTGTATACGAGAAAGAATGGTACGGTGTTATCGGGATTTTTACAACATATGTTAGCAATTAAGTTTTCACTTCGTCAACGATAGTTTTATTTTGTTTTTAATAGCCAATGATTGATTCAACAAACTTTAAAATTCATTAAATTTAAAGTGATTTGTAAAGAAAATAATGACATGTTTGAAACTCGGTTATATACGATTGTCAATTTCTATGATAAATCTAAAAAACTCTTGTCTCCCAACTTTCAACAACAAAAAAGATATTTATAAATAAATCAAGAAATTTTATTTTCTGTTTTTGAATGTAATTTTTGCTACGTCATAAATATTGAAATTCTGTGATTTTTTGAGCGAATGATTAGTTAAAACAAGCTAACTTGAAACATTTTTAATTCTTTGAATAACATTTTATAAAGTAACAATTCTATTCTATCGCCAGAAAGGCTTTCACAAAGTATTACGACTACCGGTTGATATTATTTCTAAAGAAATAAACATTTTCAATCAAGACAACATTATCAGAAGGAATTACTGAGCTTTTCTAATGATATAACGGAAGATTTTCACGAATTCGTCGTTCATTTTAAAATTTCGTTTCGAAGTTTTCACTGGGAGATATTCTGAATGATCTCTTTTGAAACTGTCTGATTAAATGCGTGGAATACTTGCTGCTGCTAAACACCTAGCATTGCAAAATAAAAATGGATTCGATAAATTTATAAAGATGTAAATAAATGAATTCGCATTATTCAGTTTATTAACTCCTTTGTGGTTTGGATATTGTAATTTAAACCTACATATTTGAAAATGAATTGCACGTATGTTTACTGTTTTTACGTATTTATACTTTACAATTGTGATAGAAATATGTATAGATTGAATGAATTAAATGACATACATTGTAATTAAAATTAATTTATTAACTTAGTAGTTTTGATCCCATTCTGTCCATTTCTAATCTATAATTGTTCAATTTTTCACGAAAATTCACTCTTTGAGACCAAAATTATCTTTTTTTGGGGTCAAATTAAAAAATAATATTTATTTCAGACATTATAGCATATATTTGTACACACATATAAATGTTGTTTTCTCATTGATGAAAACTAATATAAAAAGATTCAGTTTATTACTTGAGGGATATTTAAATAAAATTACTGGAAAATATGCAGCTTTAAGAATATCATTTTGTAGTAATACTCTGATGCTTGATTAAATTTGAAAGATTTACGTGTGAAAAAAAAGGTATAAGGCTATTAGAATAACACGGCTTTCCAGCCTATTACAATTTAATGTTTAAAATAATTTGAGAGAATACAAAATTATGCATAAGAAATTGAGATTAAATTATCTGTAACTAATTTTTCATGCATACCAGCTGTTATATTCTTTCGGATCACTGGTTTCGTTTTGTAGTGGATGTATGGTGCAAGAACGCAATCGATAGGCATTCGAAAAAACAACGACATGAAGACACTGATACAAAGACATTGAATATACAGACGACAAATATGCATAACTCAGACGAAGACAGCAGCACACTACAGCAAACAGTAGTTGACAACTCGTTAACGGTTGTAGTAACAACCACAACACACAAAGCGACCAGACATAATTCAGCTGATTTCACAATTGGTCTATTTTTTTTTTTAATCTAGGAAGCCAGGATTTAAAAATAGTTTTTTTGTCACTGGTCAGCGATATGCAGCACTGTTACAAAAATACACTTTATTCCTGAACTGCAAGCACGACAGGCACTCTGAAGAGTCACCTATATGCAAGATGGCGCACCACCTCATTTTGCTCTGCCAGTGCAACACCTGCTACTCTCAAAATTTAAGGATGATAGCATTAGCAGTCGATACTTTAATCACGCATGGCCTTCAAGATCTTTTGATCTGACACCCTGTGACTTTTGGTAGTGGGTATTCTTGAAGTCGAAAGTGCACCGCTACAAACCGGCATCCCTTGCAGCACTAAAAAATGTCATCCGCCAAAATGTGTGTGCCATAACGCAATAAATGGTGCGAACTGTGTGGTGACTCGTCTCACAGCTGTATTTCTGAAAGATTTAACTGTAATTAAGATGAAAGTTGTCAACAATTTTTCATTTGTAAATCCTTTTTCGGTGAAATAAAAAACTATAGTGCCATTTTTTGGTCCCCGACAGAACTATTTTTGATTCCTTGCCACATAAAATCTAATGTCTTATACATCCGTTTAGTGCCAACAACATTTTTTTTTATCTTTATTCGCTTCCGAATAATTCATACATTATATATATATATATATATATATATATATATATATGCTGGTGAGCCTTCTTAAAATTGCATAGTATGTGCAATTCTGTTACTTCATTTTAATATTCCTCAAGTAATAAACTGTGTCGTTCTTCGTTATTTTCAAGAATGAAAAAAAATATTTTCATTACTTATTTGATGACCGTTAAAGACAAATATTAACGACGAAATGTACATTAGAGTATAATAATACATTTATAAGATGTAATAAATAATAATAGGTTTGGAAACCAAAGAAATCCGAAGAAAATAATGCATAATGCATATACATAAGATTGTTACAAGCCTGTAAAGTTGCTTCCCAGAATACTTAGATGAATCACTGGGAAGACAGCTGTACGATCAGCTCTGTGGGTGTTGCGTTATTGACCTCAGAACTTGGTGACCACTTGGCGACATAGTGATACATTTGAGATTTGACAACAAAATGGATAATGCTGGAAATATCAATAATTTTGACGATCCATCCAATAGGAACTGATTGGCAATCCATTCTACAGAAATTGATTGCCCTGATTAATGAACACGGATCTCGGCCCGCCTCCCGGTAGCTATAAAGGCCGGTAGTCTCAAGTTGCGGTGGTTATTTGAAGCTTATTCAATTAATGCGTCTTAGACAATTAATGCGTGTTCGATGCAATAGCAAAGCAACGACAGCCAGCGTTGTGTTGAGCGAGTGCTGAATAGCTGAGTGCTAAGTCCTGTTGACTACTTTGGAGGCAGTGCCGAGTCATGTCATATATATAGTAGCCAACTGTTAGAAGTAGTGAATCAGCAGCTAAAGCGAGGCGACAATGAGAATTTCAGCCATCTGGAGAGACCGTAGATCGAAGATCCGAATATCCTCTCTCCTGCTGGATCGTGACTGGAAAATTTGTGTGCTGTGATCGATTACTTCTTGTGGCTACTGTCTGTTGTAGATTGCTGCTGTGTGCTATCCTGTGTATTCACCTCGGGTGTAAATATTCGCTGTTTGAGTTCTCGTGTTTTTCGTGTAAATAAAAGTCGTCGTTGTTATCTACTGAGGCTTGCTGTTTGTTTTCTTACACCATGCAGCCACCTCTAACGCACCCGGCAGTACAATCAGTAACAATAGGGAATCCAAAGAATATAATAATATGTATTTCATATATAAACATTTAGTTCAAAGAATACAATA
>JAPMOQ010055038.1:561858-601536 GCA_026543055.1 Argiope trifasciata | reverse complement strand
AATAATATGTATTTCATATATAAACATTTAGTTCAAAGAATACAATAAGGGATACATTGCTAAAAATCCATAGAAATATAAAATTTCGATTAAGACACAGAACCAGGATATTTGATACGACCCTTCTTTAACCGCTTGCCTGATTATCCCGAATTATCTCGAGTTCGTATATATTGCAGTTAATTATTATCCCGAGAAAACTCGGGTAAAGCAGAATTTGTCAGTACGAATTGTTTTATCACGGCTTTTCTCGGCCTGGAGGAAATAAAAGGAAATATTCAGCTTTAACTGGCAGTTTGCCAGATTTCGTTGGTTTCGCGGTTCTTTTGGCGGGATTGGCCAGGGGCCGCGGTGGCCTGGTGGTAAGGTCTCGGCTTCGGAACCGGAGGGTTTCAGATTCGAGACTCAATTCCACCGAAGAGGGGGTCTCTTGCACGTTAAATCTGTCAGGCCAATGTCAGGTATCACTTTGTGTTGTCCCTTGTTTCAAAAACTATCATACAAAGACTAATATTTAACTTTTTTCCCATTTGCCCGAGATAACTCGGGATAGTAAACTAATATTAAAACAACATGCTTTTACACCAGTAAAAAATTAAAAATTCAACTTAAAACTTACATATTTTGTTTTGTTTCGTTTCCTTGTGTTCAAAAATAAAATAAAAAAATGTGATGATTTTTTGCATTTTTTTTCAAAAAAATGTGTAAGGGAAGCGGTTAAACAAGCAAAAAGCAAAACTTCTAACAAAATTATATAAAGAATAACAACATAATTTAAAACAATACATAAATGTTTCTTAAAAGTACAAAAAAGCAAATCTGGTGTACAAAATAGAAACGAAATTTGAATAAACCTAATAAATTATAAAATTATAATTCATTGGATGAAAAGAAATTATATAATAAATAAATAAGGGAATCTGCTTATTCAAACTATATTCTAAGATAAACCACTTTAATGTCTTTTAAATTTATTGCCCTAATTTCTCTTTTTAAAAGAATCAAACTCTTAGTTTTCAAGCTACACTTTGTTTCACAGTGAGCAGCTATGTATAATAATAACTTGTTAGAATAACAAAACGCAGCCATCTTAAAATGAATGATGCGTTTACCGATGACAGAAAACAATTGTTCCAGTTGTCATATTTTATTCCTTTCTAAATACAATCCATTCATATGTTGATCAGATTCGCTTGAAACAATGTTCCCCTCTTATGTAAGGGCGGAATTTTAAAGTAGGTTTCGGAAAACACTTGAAAGTTCAGATGGTAATTCTACGTCAGCATCTTTCATCTTATCGCTTATTCTAATTCAATTTTATGACATGCGTTTGATTGTCTTTCGCTCTTGTTTTCTGATATTTCTGACGCCTGTTCTCGTTTACGAACAGGATATAACTTTCAGCAGATGATATGAGAAGTGAACAAAAAACAAAATTTGTTGAAGAAAAAGAAACAGCAGAAAATTGCAGCTGAAAAATTGACCGGAATTGAAAAACATGCGCTTATTCAAATTGTCAATAAAAATTCTCAATGATAGTGCCGAAATTGTGAAGCTTCATAGCTTCTGTCAGAGTTTTTGTATTTTATTTGTTGCTTTAAATTTGCAAATCGGTGACAGATGCTCAAAATTGGAACCCTTTATTTTCACAAGTTATGAATAAAATATCATGTAATAATACAAATAACGGAAGGATTGATTTGAACCCGCAGTTTTCAAATTTGCATATTAGCAAATTAGTTCAAATACTATCACAAAAGGTTTTCAAAGATTTAAAAAATTCCCAATTCTCTCTCAAAAATTTTCTAAATCCCATAGTTTTGCAGTTGTTGTTTTTTCAGATAACTAAAATTAAGTCTTCCTTTATATAATGGAAGATGGCAAACCTCTTTCTAAATATCATCAGTTTAAAAAGATAAATAGAATATCTGAAGCAGATTTTTGTTCATTTCACTTATACTCGTTTTTACCTAGCTTGAGTATCCACCCCTCGAATATCCAATAGGCTATTACGGATCAATAATATTGCTTCTCTGCGCAGTCAGTCTCATAGTAGGGGTTTAGTTTCGTTTAGTTATATTGACTTCCCGTTTTGAAGCAACACTAGGGCTATGTTGGAACGGACATCGTTGTTTTGAAACCTAGGTCAGATGACGAAGACGACACCTGAACTGGCATCCCCCTCTCCAAACAACACCACACCAGCACGAGGACCTCATAGAAGGGGAGATTGTTTTATAGACAGTTCGAACGCATGCTTAATGAAGGACGGTTTAGTGACATCTGGTCTTGGCGACGAGTTTGACGAGTTTGGATCCAAAATTGAAGTTTCTCGAATATGAGGAATTTTTTGACGATATCTCTTTTAGAATTAGGAGTTCGTAATTTCTTCACAAATATTCTCTGCCATACGATGTGGACTATAAAAGTGGAGGCGCACATACCATAGGAGTTGTGGAATTAATTTTCCCTTTGGAATAATAATAAACTTCAACGAGCTCTCTCTGGGCGCTTTATGCAGTAGAAGTTCCTTAATAATTGCTGTTAATGCTTTCTTGTTTATTACGTGCCATTTTCCCTTGTGCGTTTCAGCTGTGTTATCAAGACATTTTCTAGAATACAATATTATTATTCACTGTCGTGATTTATTTGTCTTCGTTGTACACTGATGATGGTTTACTGCACTGTTTAAAGAGTTTATTGTCCACCCACCAGCTGGATTTTCTATAACAACTCTCGCGCGATATGCGTTTCCCCAGAGAAAGTATCACGAGTTGGTGGATGAGAAGCTGTTGAGTAAATAATCAAATCCTAGTTTTTCTGGGGTGTGTAACAGCCATATGGAGTCAAATTACTTCCAATCCAATGACCGAACCACTTACAGAAAATTTCAGCAGTGGCCGGTATAGAGGGTTTGTAGCCGCAGCCAATGTACAATCTAGAGGCCCTGAACTTTTTTTTTAAGCTTGTCAATTAACTTTTGTATTTCATCCCTCTTTTTATCAACAAACTAATTATTTATTTCATGATAATATATATTTATTTTTATATATCTACGAAAATGTATTTCATTATTTATTTATTTATTACGACACAAGATTGCTCGGTATACACTTTTTTTACAAAATATTAGTGAAACAGGCATAGGTGTTCACAAATATTTCAATAAGTGAAAGCATTGAGATATATAGCAATCAGACCGACTTTACTTGTTGAAGTGTCGATATCGATCTAATCGAAATTAAAGCAATTAAACATGATAAAGTGTTAATATTAATCTTTTTTTCTAATTTATAGAATTTGTCTTTTTTGCAAAGGTCTTTACTAGGCATCTAGGGAAATAAAATGATTTCTTTCAATGAAACCTTGTTGGGCCTCTACCCCTCCCCTACTCAATTTAGTGGCCTAGTCAGCTTTCCAGTCTGCCCAATTAAATATCCTCTGCTATAAATAGGTCTGTGGCCGATGAAAGAATTTAAACTCAAACCACAAATTCCGCTTCTTTTCTTTAGCCACAAGTATCAAGAAAGGGTTAAGGTACCTGCCTTAGTACTTGGTACTTGTACCAGATGTAACGTGCTGTTAATATTTAAGTATATCTAATAATATACGCACATTTTTAGACATACCTAATAATGAGATATTTATGCTTAATTTTATCATTTAGTGTAATGAATCGAGCAACGATTTCGTATTTCTTCCCTTCAATTCGCTCCAAAATTTTATTTTGATCTATTACTCGCTTTTATTGCTGTAAAGATAACATACTTAAAATTGCATATCAGATGGCGTCCTGGCATAGTGGTAGCATTTCTTCCTCGTGATCTTGGCAACCCTAGATTTGTGTCCCAGTTCGGGTATGGTTGTTCTTCCTCTGTGTGATGTGTGAATTTGTCCTCCTGTAAAAAGGGACTATGTAAGCAATGTAAAAAGGGACTGTGTAAGCGAATGAGTGATGCATGAGTGGCAAATACGTACTCTTGGACTTGTTGGTGCTACTTAAACAAAGAGACGCACCCTATCGACTTATATCGCTGTCTTCGTAACAGCGGGCTTGTTCAATGCAAGTGCCATAAAAAACGACAACAATCGCTTTTTTCGATCATTTCATTCACATGCACGCAAGCATACATATTATCAAATAGCAGACTAATTGGCTGATGTTTAAATTCATAATTTCACATTCCATCCATTTAATTTGTTACGGTTTTAAATTATCTTACATATACTTGGGTGAAGATTCCAGTAGTAGAATTTCCTTAACTTAGTACAACTAACAATTTTCCTGTAAAGAAGACGTTCATGATTTCACAGCACTGCATTGCATTTTTGAGTTATTGCGTTCTCGAACAAATATATTTGCAAGGAATAATCAAAATCATGTGGATCTGAAACGTAAAAATTCATCTAAAATTTATAGATCAAAATTTTCGATTTCCTAACGATACTTTATATTCGTATATGTAGCACACCAAAAAGCAAAAACTTCCATTTATGATAAGTACTCTATTTTATAAAGCATTTCGAACTTACAATAAAGAAAAAAATTACAATTCAAATTCAACGGCCTCCCAGGACAAAATACCAGATCCGAAAAGACGTGTCTGAAATGAAAACATTTCTTTTCATTTTCAATTCACATGAGACAAAAATGCTTTCTTTCGGCGAAAACATTCCACCTGCCTTGTTAGAAGCCGTCATTTAAATATTTGTTGTTAAATAAACCATTCCAAACAAAGAATTCGAATAAAAAAATGTATAATTATTTCTTGATTACTCGTGACCTCCTCGTCTGTAATAGATTCATTTGCATTGCTTTCATTTTTGGTCCCAAGGGTCGAAAGAAGAAACCGTAAGTTTGAATAAATAAAGAATGAAAGTGTAATTTTTGTTTATAAAAATGATCTCTGATTTCAAGCAATTATTAGTTTAAAATCTTAAAACGTTATAACCGTTAAAGAGTATATGTATATGAGGAAGAATACAAAGAAGATTAAAAAGTCAATGCTCTGTGGAATTTTTTTTTTGATGTTCATATTGTAGCACTTTAATTAGAAAGCCCATTTATTTATTTTTTTATTTGATTCTTATTCTGAAAACGATATTTTTTTTTTCATAGAATGAGTCACCAGAGGGAAAAGCAGAGCAGATTGCATATTTCGATGGATGCATCAACAGCTTTGATGTCAATATTTTAAACAGGTATTGTGTTTTTAGAACCTCATTTACATGATTGAATGAGAGAAAAAATTCTAGACATTGAGCGTTTAAAATGAAAGAATTGATTGTATTTTATTCTGTTGGAATTATTTGTTTAATATTTAGATTTTTTTAAAATTTTATTTGTTATGAAATGAACATAAAAATTTAGCTAAAAAATTTGAATTTTTGAGGAAAATTAGCATTTAGAGCTTGCACTCAAATTGACTGTGAATCATATTAGATATTCTCTATATCTATCTGATTAGATTGTCTCTGCTTTTTTTTCTCACAATTAAAAAAAAAGAATTACCAAATTAGCTGGTGAGGACTGCTCCTGATCATATGAAAGCAATCATTTATAAATGCATCAAATTTGACCCAATTCAATGAACTTTTGAGTACTTTCTCAGCTGATTACAACGATAATTTTCTGAGTTCTAAGATAATGCAAAAAATCGTTTTTAAGAAATAATAATTTTGGAAGATACGAATATCTTGTTTTAAGATATTTATGTCTTGTAGCCAGATCATATCGATTATTTTTCTGATGATGGTCAATTCCTTCACTTCCATAATGGGTCATGTCTGATATTTGATACATGTATCTAAATAGATTATCCATAATTTAAATAAAGCTCCTCTCAATGAAAATAGAGAAGGACTTATCTAATTAGATGGCCCGTATGAACTCTTTTATTCACGTGAAAGCAATAATTTAGAAACGCTTCGAATTTGGTCCCATTCAGTGAATTTTTGTATGTGATCAATATACTAACGGCATCAATAAAATTTCGGAAGTAATCAGCAACCAAAACTGTATGTTGTATCATCCACATCCATATTACGTGAAGCTAACCACAAACCAAAAAATCCTATTTTGACACCCCTGAAAGCATTGGAACAAAATTTAAAGGATCAGAATATAGTGACAACATTGCCAGGAACTATTGCTGAATTCTAAAGGCATCACCGGTCAATGCAATGCAATTCCTCCCATAAGAGCCACTTCCTGTCATCGGCAGGGAATATCCACCCCTACGCCTTTTTTGTATACATCAGGATGACATAAACCAGTCACTATGTCAGAAACTTTTCGGCCCTATTTTTGAGGTTCTGCCAGCGGATACAATTAGAAACTAAATTATTTAATGCATTTTCGAATACATATACAAAATCAATCGATTCTAACTGGCGGCCGCTAGAATGGTTAATACTCAGCAAAATATTAAATTGATGAAACATAAAAAGCTATTAGTTGTTGATGAATGAATTCTTTGGTAGAAAATATAACCCAATACTTTAAATAAAGATTTTTGAAAAATGATTAAAGTTCGACCATTTTTTTTAAAACTCAGTAAGAAAGTTTTTTTTTGTATTAGTTTAGCTTTAATCATTTCCATTTGAAAATAAAATTCAAATTTAAGTGAGATTATAGAAAATTAGAAAGATGTATAGTACAATAAACATGATGTGTAATGACCCGTATCGATGAAAAACTAAGTTTTAAAATTATTTTTCAGAAAAGTTAGTTGAATTTAACCTCACTCTTGAGTTACATGAAAACGAAAACTAAATTGAAAACTATTTTTCAGAAGAATTAACTGAATGTTAATTATACATATCATTATATATGAACTTACATGTATCTCTTACTTGTTACATGTAAGTGAAAAAATAAGTTTTAATTTTTTTAAAAAAGAATTAATTTGCATTATATTTCATTAGTATTTTACTAAAAAGAAGCAACCTAAAATATATATTTGCAACCTTATCGACAGTCAACCCTCATCGAACCAGCTGGTCGCCATAGTAGTCTAGTTTATAATAAAAGAAAAAAATATATATAAAAGTAAAAACAAAATCCCTACTTCCCTGTATATTGCCCTTTGAAAATCATATAACAAGCGTTTCAAATATTCAAACATTAACTTCAAATTAATCTTACGTACTATTAAATTGTATGCTAAACATTATATTTAAACGGATTATACGTACCATCTAATTACATACTAAAATTATATTTAAATGAATTATACGTGCTATCTAATTGCCTACTAAACATTAAATGAATTATTCGTGCTATTGAATATAAATATATTATATTTATTTATTTTTTTATCGTTTCACACAACAGAATGAATAAAAAATTAACATCTGGCAGAAATTCTATACCAAGCGGTGAGATGAAAATTATTCCACAAATAATAAATAAAATGCTTAAGCATAAATTGATTCTCTCACGTTCTCCAATGTGCAGTTCATTTTTATTTTTTTATAAACTCTTTACCAAATCTCCTCCAGTCACTCAGTCTTTTAACAAATTTGCGATCAATAAATTCCGCTTACAGCATTTATTCAGTGTCTGAAATCGCTTCCACTTTTATTCAAGTAATGCCAATAAAAAAAAAAGTCCCACAATAATGAAGTAAAAATTTTTAACCATATTGTCGAATATTTTGTTTCTTGAAACAATGGCTATACCGTGATTAATTAAAATGCTTGAACTCTAATAATGCCGCTACACTAATTAAAAGGTAAAAATCGAAAAAGCAATGGAGCAAGACAAAAAGAAAAAGAAGTTAAAAGATAAGAAATAGAAAAAGAGAGAAAGAAAGAAAAAAATAAGGAGAAAAGATTTTTTTTTAAATGCAGTTCTCTATCCTGTTGAAGAAATAAACTAACTTCGGTTAGGGTTGCTGTTTCTGTAATGTCGCCAAATCAAAGTTCGCCAAGGCCCAATGAGAGATAGTCGGTCAAGTTAAGTTGTGGTTGATCGGGATTCGGGTTATTGATTGATATGGATTATTTTGCAAAGTAATTTTACGCTGAGATAATTCGGAATCAATACTTATTTGTTCGAATATAAGTTTGTATCACTTCACGCTTAACGGCAAATGTTTTCGTAAATAACATTATCGTTTGCAAATAAATAAATAAAAAAGCCGATGAAACATGTTTTGTTTAAAAATCAAAATGCGTTCAGCAAACATAAAAAAAGTGATTACATATCTAATATAAGAAACAAGATATGCTTTGAGTATTTTGATGAAACATTTTTTATTAGTTATTGATTTATCTGTATTTTTTGTCAGAGATTTTTTCAGCTTCTTTTTATACCATTTTATTGGTTTTGTTTTTGGGAATTATAATGATATGTATCTTATTTTTTTAGGTCCATTAAAAAAGAAAATTATCAGAATTACTTTAATATTTAATTTTTCTGCAAAATTTTTTCAAATTTTCATGAAATTGCCTTATAGCAACTGATTCCGTACCAATAATCAGAATTAATCAATAACATTATAAATGCGAAATTATAATTAAATTTGAATTTTTCTTCCTTGTTATTGTCATGGGAAACTTAATCAGCTCTCTGATTTCCACGTTTAATTTTGCCATGGCAATATTCATAATTTGTTGTTTTCTTGACACTGAAAAAATAATTATAATTAAATTTGCATTTGAAATTATAATTAAATTAGAATGTAATCGAAATTATAATTAAATTTGTATTTTTCTTCCTTGTTATTGTCATGGGAAACTTAATCAGCTCTCTGATTTCCCCGTTTAATTTTGCCATGGCAATATTCATAATTTGTTAATTTTTTGACACTGGAAAATTTATAAATTCTCTGATTTTTTTTTAACTAATTAGCTACTAGCCGCCTTTGGAGACCAGCTGGCTCACCTTGAGTAATGAATTCTAAAATTTTCAACTAAACACTTACATACTTTGCTACTCTTTATAACTTATCAGCCAAATATATTCAAACTCCGATACTCACGTGACTCGCATTATTAAAGAAGCCTCACGATTATTTATTCATCGTACTATACATCTCTCTAATTTACAATCAGCTGTTATGGAATTTTGTGGAAAATATCGCGTCTAATACTTATCCCATAACATTACGCTACGATTTCAACACGTGCTGGACTTTCCTCGGTTTAATTTGCAATAAGAGTTAATTTAATCATTCCATTTGAGTTTTGTCAAAGTAACTGCAAAGTATCGGTACACTCTTAACGTGTTCTTGGAGGCTAAATTCTATTTTCATTTTGTGAGAAATTAATTGTTGGAAAATACAATTAGTGTTTTTTTTAAATTCATTAAAAATAAAAGCTTAATTTATAGGTTAAAACATTGATATCAGGGATAAAAATAGGTCCTTTTTAAGAGGATTAAAAAAACAGTTCTGTGCTGTAATATTTTCAGTAGTTATCTCAGAAACTTTCCAAATGTTAGCTTAATTTTTAAATAATTAAAGTTTTAAAAAAAGACTCCGTCAAGGTATATTTTTTCATCCTCCAAAGTAATATGTAAATACCAAGTGCGGTACCTCTAGATCATATGGTCTGATGTGTAGTGACCTAACACACACAGCCGCACATTCATTCATATACGCTAACACATATTCATTTGATTATCAGAATTGGATTAATTCCAGGCATGGAATGGCCTAAAATTGAAATCCTCTTTTAGATGGTGGACTGAAAGATCTGAAGGAACACGTTTTCATATTTTTGTTTATTTTTATAAATCAATCAGTTTTATTGATTGATTTGTGTAGCAACTTTTACTTAAAATATTAATAAAAATATTTTGTAAAATATGGCTCACAGAGCAAAGTAAGATGAAATCCAAAACACATTATTCATCAATGCACTATTGGACTCAAGTCACATAAAATGTAATTATTTACTTCATTTAGACCAAATTAACAGTACTAAACAACATGTATGCCTATTACTAATATTTGACCAATTGGCCATTGGGTCGGAAATTAAATGCATATCTTCATGCATATAAATTCAATCAGATTTTACCCTGTATAAAGAAGATTTATTGAATTGATGATTCAAATATTATTTTATTTTAACCTGTCACGTGTTGAAAGTTATATTTTTAAAAATTTAATTTGCAATAATACTTATTTTTTTTAAATTTGAACTTCCGTGAATATGATGGCAAGACGCTGATAAAATCTAATCTTTTTCCCCTAGATGTGCTCCTGCAGATTCATTTTTGTTGTTTTGTCCGAAATACCTTTTGAAAAATATGGTTAAAATATTTATTTAAAAAATCGTTAAAAATAGAAACTTAAGTTATATGCTGAAACACTAATACCATTAGAAAACTAATTTTTGTTATCTTTATATTGATCCCAAAATCATGTTTGTGCAATAATATTTTCGGAAGGTATAGCGGAAAAACGTCGAAAATTCGCTTAATTTTTAATTCATTCTAATTCTAATTAAAAATTCTTAAAAAGGGCTCCAAGGTGCACATTCTCAACCTCCAAAGTATGCATGTACAAAATTTGGTAGCTGTAGGTCCAATGGTCTGGCCTGTAGAGCGCCAACTGACACACACACACACACATTGAGCCTTATTATAAGTATAGATTAACAATAATTTCAAACACTTTCATTTCACTTCACTTATTACATGCAATTAAATGAATATATTATTTTATAATTGATTTCTCTCTCCTTTCCTTATATACAGAAAGATAGAAATTTCATACGGCTGAATATTTTCGATAGTATCGTTCTATTTCATTATTTTTAGAGTTTAATTCTTGGTTAACACTTAATTAAATTTTAAATTAAATTTTGTGAGAGAGTTAAATTAAATTTTGTTTCGGTACTAATGACGCCATCTGTAAATCGGACTCATAAACAATGAATGTCAGTATTAAAGGTAGAAAATGTTTTATGATCTCGCAGTTCAGATTATTTATAAAAAAGTTTCCCCAAAATGAATTTTTGTGTAAATTTATTAATGTTGTACATGGTCAAATTATGGGATATGAAAATTTTGTGATAGAAATCTAATCTAGTCGTGCCGAATGGTAAGCAAAATTTTATAGATATAATGAATTGCAGAAATTCGAGTTTCTTCAATTATATATTAGCTTATCAGACTATCGATAATCCAGCAAATATGTGATCAAAGATACCTAATCGATGAAAATACTGAAACAACAGTCCAATTTATAAAAAACCAATTTCATACCAGAATGTATGCAACTAGTTTATTACACAAATCATTACAAGATAAATTACTCAATGATATAGAAAAATACTCTACTTATGTATTCAACAAAAAAAAAAAAAAAAATTGGCAAAGCCAAAGAACTAATCCCAACCACTGGACCAATTACTCGAATTCTTATTTTAAATAGAAATTCATAATTCTCAAATACGCCATCAATTTCACCTATTTCCCCCATCGCTCCAGTTTTGAGAGATCTTAAAATTCAACTGTGGCAAAGTTCCTAGGCTAAACAACAACATCGATTTCACCAATTAATTTTAAAAACACAAATAATCAAACAGAATATTTTAAGTTTATCTTGCAAACTTTTAGACAATTCTATTGCGATAAGTTATAACCCATCAATTTTGTTCGGCATAGTTGAATTATAATTTTAAATGATTGTAAGGCATAATATAACATAATGGCATCTTGCATCTCTGCTGTCTATATCAGAGGATAACTAAAATCTTCTGATTCTATCACTGAGGATAGCTAACAAGATGGCTAAGCAAAAGATGGGAAAATAAAAATGCCAAATCTTAAACGTCCCATAAAACAATTACATTGGTACCATATTCTTGACAACTTCACTTAGTTTCTTCAACAAAATAAGAAGAAAGTGAAGAAAACTAACCGATGGGCTGAGATAAGACATAAAGAGAAACATTGACGTCTACATTTTCTAGGACCGTTAGCCATATGTAAAATAGTGAAAAATTTATCATTGATAAAAACTGATGCAGCCTCGCAACAAGACTTGAAACCATTAAGTATTGCGGTTGAAGCATACATATAAGATATTAAAATCCAAATGCACTATTTTGAATAAAAACAGTAAGAGACTAAAAATTCAATGATATCTGTGAGATGCGTGTCTTGTAATAATGATCAGAACCTTGATTACGCTGTACTAAAAGAATTGAAGAAAATACAATGTACTCGCACTCATATGTACGAGGAGATGACGAATAACTATGTAATTGTTTTTTAGTCTAAATATGATAGTCGGGATTCATGGGAGATGGTTAATGGATATCATGGATTTCGTAGGTGGCACTGATATTTTTTGCTAATTCGATTAGTCAATCCTTGCTCAGTTTGCAGGATCCCGGGTTTTAACTCTTTTTAAAAACTAGAAATGGCGTAATTAACTAGATGAATTAAATTATAATAAAGAATCTAAGAACGATTAAATTAAATTGTAATAAAAAATATAATTAAAGATATTAATAAGATATAATTAAAGAATAATAATATTAATATATCTTAAAATTAAAGAATATAACTGAAGAAAGTAGAGTATTGGTATGATAAAAGCAATCATTGGTGTGATTGAAAATCTATTGGCAGTTCACTGGTGAAAAAAGATCATTGGTAAAATAATAGATCTGATTTGATATTATTAACTGAAATGGTTGAAGTATACATATAAGATATTAAAATCCAAAAACAATATTTTGAATGAAGACAGAAGAAGACTATACATTCAGTGACGTATGCGAAATGCCTGTCCTGTAATAATGATAAGAATCTTAGTTACACAATAGTGAAAAATTCAAGAAATTACAATATAGTCGCTCTCATATATACAAAGAGATTTAAAATAACGTTTTAAGAGGTGATTATTCATTTGGCAATATGATCATCTAATGACTTTAATGGAAGGCACTGCTTAGATATTTATTGCTGATTCTTTTGATCTATTCATTCTCAACTGGGTCTTGGGTTACAATATTTAACAAGAAAGTGCATTATTGACAAGCTTTCCAAGATATTGCTATGACTGTGGAATTCAAATTTATTTTGATGAGAGACAACTGATGCCTTTCGTCTTAATTATCCAGAGAGCTAGAAAGCATCATGATACTTAAATTATGTTTTCTTATGGCATTGATTTTATATTAAAAAAACCTTCCATGGTACTGTCCCAAAGCATTCTTGTTTTTTTTTATAATGACTGATGTTTAAATAATGATTCTTGATTATAGTGTTCTCATATACCATAACAGAATTAGTATGTATTCGGTGATACTTAATGTGTAAAAACTTCTATGTTTCCGCAGTTAGCTGGTCATCGAAGATAACTCATTGATATCACAAAATATAGTTCAAAATCTTCCTACTTTAAGTAGCATCGTAGTCATTGAAATCTGGAATCAGTAGCTGTCTTTCCTTTGAAAATTCAACCTTTTTGATAAACTTATATAATACGAGATGAATTAGTGCAGTGCCTGATTACTTTAAATCAATTGCAGTCAATATTTAGGTAAAAAATAATTTATATTTCAAAAAAATTTTCTAAAGTCCAATTACACTGATAATCAATTCGTTGCAAATAAAGTACAAACTTTGGCCGAGTTTAATGAAAGTTATGACCTTGATTTTTAGTTGAATATGTTATATTATTCCCCTGTTCAGTTATTCTAATAACAATAAAGAGTGGTTTATTCTTACATTTTATGGATGGCAGGCTCGTGAATGCGTACTTTGATGGTAAACTTATAGACAAACATAAAAGTTTTGGAAATTACAAGAATTTCACCCCCTCCCCTCTAAAAACAGAGATCAGAGGAATTGACAGGAAAATTTCATGCCTTGTCAGAAAATCTATATAAATGCAAGTGGATGAAACGAATCAATGAAATGACTTCTCTTTCTGGAATTCCGTAACTGAAGAACTCTGTCTTCTCATAATGTGAGATATTCAAGTATTGTTTATTGTGTATACCATTACTAGATTTTTGCAATTTGCCCATGTTCATCATTAAAAAAGACCTCCTCATCCAAATGGGCCATACTTCTTTCACTGTTGTTGTTGTTGCTAATCTCCATGGCCTGAGTTAGACCAAATCCAAAAATCTATTGATAAGAAGAAAGTCAAAAACGAGGAAGGGGGGAGAAAAACCTTTGCAAAGAAGTACTAAGCAGTCTAGAAAGTGTTCAACAGAGGCCCCATTTTGGCTGCATTTCGGGCACAGAGGATACAATTTTTTACTCTGAGAAAATAAAAGACATTTAAGGTAACTACTGGCAAGACGAGACAGGCAAGTGTTGGTTTTCTATCACCAGGAAAAATTAAAGATTGGCTTGAGCTATTGACCCTATACCACATATGAGTAGGGGGAACCATCCAATTCTTCTTATTTAGCGATTTCGCTTGAAATTTCTGAATATGTGAGCTCAACAAGAGATGGAATTGCTTGGCTACTTCCTTCCTTTGGGAGCCATTTTGCTATTTCCTTACCAAAGTATATTCACATGAGGTGGGACCTACTGGAAATGAATATCATGTTGGAACGAAAGCTTCAACTTCTGAAGAATAGACAAACAATTTCACTGAACGATTTCCGTAACAATATAATTGAGACTATCTAGGTTCATTAAGTATGTGAGAAATAATTCGAATTTTTCTCTAAGTGTTGGTGCACTAAATATAAAGTAATGAGCAGTTTTGATTTGATTGAAATCCATATCTGTAGGATGCACTGACAGGCAGTTTTCGACAAAATATATGAATGACAGAAGATATGAGAACTAAATGTTTCACAGCTGTACTTTTAATTCCTTTGTAACGTCATTATTTTTCGATAATTTTTATAAAGCCTTAAACAATAGAAGTAATTCCTTGCAATGATATTTTGGAAAAATTGTAATTATTATTTGTATCAAATGATTTAAAAATGTTTATTCTAACACGAATTTCAATAAGAGTGAGATTCTTTCATTTCAACAATGATATAATTTATTGCAAAATATGCTTAAAACATTTCTAATTATTTAAAATTTGAAAAAAAAAAACTGTAGTAAGTAATTGTTATTTGAAAAAAGATATATTTAAAAAAACTCTAATGTGATGCCAGAAAGTTTTTTTTCTGGATAATTTTGAAAGTTATGGTCGAAAAAAGGCCGAAATTTTGATTAATTTTTAATTAAATAAAATTTCAAAAATAAACACCTTATTAAAGTGCGCATTTCACCTGCCAAATTTTTCGATATATGGTTTCTATAGTAAACTCGGTAATTCAAATAGTCTGACTTGTAGAATGCTTGCACCCACAAGTACAAATAGACAGTCATTTTTATTATAAGTACAGACTTAAATTTTCTTATCGATTGTCTTTAGTAGCTTTCTTTCTTTCTGATCTTTGCTGGGAGCGAGAAGATCTAATAAGTTGTCTTTTCACTGTGTCTCTACTCTTTTATTACTGGGCAAGATTAACTACTTTCTGATACATATTTTTTTTCCTGCTTGCAATGTTACCAATCAATATGATTGGATTACCGATAGTTTTAGGGAATCTTTCGCTTCCTTCATCTTCTTAAACTTGTAACTCCTTAATTCATGTATAAACATCAGTTTCATGGCAAATTAAAAGGTTGGTTGGATATGAATATTGTTAAGAAATATCCATTTGGTGGTTGTAAGGCGAAAAGTCCCAAAATAATTATATCGGCTAATGTTACTATATTAAACAATGAAACTCAATAACAAAACACAGCCGAAATATACAAAAGAACATAATTTGAAGTAAGCTATAATACTCAAACAGTAAATTTCTATTAACTACTACAACAATGCAAAACGTTTAAAGAGAGAACTCGCCGGAAACAGCACTCAAAAGACAGACTTCACTCCACAATTTACTACCGAATCCTGTTCGTTTATGTGCGGCCGATTTTTTTAGCTTTCAATTAAGAGTATCAAATGTTCATGAGAAAATGAAGAAATGGAGTCCTAACGGAGTTAGAGCCAATACTCTCGAATATCCAGGATTCTTCTTTTATATCACCGTCACTAAATTCTTGACCAAAAGGTTGCAAAGTTTTCATCAAGGACAAGGGATATTGCCCGGCATCCATTCAACATCCATTATTGTTTCCAGTAAAACTCATCTCTGACCATGAATCTGAACTGTGCAGGAAAACAAAATTATAAATTCCTAAACGAATAGCGAATTTTATTTTCGTCGGAATAAGCTAAAATTCTATGTCGTGATGAATTATATTTTCATAAACGAAAAATATTAGGGGATTTTTGTTGCTTAATTTACAATCAACAGGAGTAAAGGCTATCAAATCGATTGTTTTTACATTAAGTGGGAAATGCTGAACAGTTACGGGTTTTGACGAGTCTAATTGCAATATATCTAAACATACAGATACATTGGAAGAATACTATCTTGTCCTAAAACCTGGCTAATCAAAAACCTTTTTTAAGGTATTTTAGAATATTGAAACAATACCCTCTAGGAAGATCTGCCAATCAATGCATTAGCTCTCTGTTAATTAGAGAATGGCAATGAAATTGAAAATCTAATAAATCAGTTCTAGTTGCAGAAAAAATTTGCCCTTTTTGCTAAAAAAAAACATTTTGCATATCAAGAATATTCATTTTGTCTATAGATTTATAGATAAATTTTTCAGAATTTTATAAAATTTTCTCAAAGATAAAAATTTATATCATTTGAGTTATTTTCTAATCAAAAGCAAATGCGCAAATTTAATAGTTTAGATCGAAAAACCTCTGAATAAGTGGGTAATCGGAAGAGCATAGAAATTTGAAAGAAATGCCAATTCAGACACTATCCTCGTCACTTCACCATGGTAATAAATTGCGATACTATCAATAAAATATCCATCATTTTGCTTCAAAAAGAAACCAATCTATATCTGAAAAAATAAACTATCTGCTTAGAAATTTGCGAGGGAGACTTGATTAAAATGAACATCCTAATGTTTTTTTCAACTATGCAATAAGTATAAAATTTATTCATTTCTTACTACAGTCTTGCTGAAAAAAAATCTCCCCTGAAGAGCATGCATTCAGACTACTGCCTGTTCAGAATTTTACACAAATGCTTTAGTAAAATATGGCCAAATTAGGTAGCACCTATAAATACTAAGCAGCAATGGATGCCGCAGTCAGTTTATTAACTCTATTTTCCAAATTTCCAAATGAATTTTAAAAAATAATAATAAAGAATTTATGACTTGTAAAATATTAAAACGTCATTAAAAATAACTGCCTATATTTTTTTCTTGTATAATATTTTACTTATATATGTAATGACATTTTAAAATCTTATTTAAATCATAATGGATTTCCAAATGTTTATCGAAAATTAGTCTACGTTGATTTCATTTTAAAATGCTCTGTATTTCTTGATCATCATCCTACTTTGTATTGAATTAATTCTACACGTGCTCTAGAAAACTGGTGATCTTGCCATTTTTCCACGTCCCGAATAAAGCGTTGAAAATTCTTAATGCTTAAGATATTCTTTCAAAGATATCTACTCATTCCTAATTTCCCATTCCTAAGATTACCTCGGTGAAAAAAAAACTATCAGTATCCCACAGTGTAAAACCATTGAAGAGATTTCTGTCTCTTTTGAACTTGTATCGCGATGTAAATAGACGCTAGTTTTATCATCGCTTCTTGTGCGTAAAATGCCTCCAATAATGAAATAAATCAAAGTTTCAAAATTCCAGAACTTTCTTCTGTTCGACCAGGCAACTTTTAAAATATTTTTACATATATGCAAGTGTAATATTATATTATATATATATTGCATCATAATATTTATAAACATTGATGACAGATGCAGTTATATGGTTTATAAACATGGGTGCAAGATAATCTTAATTCATAATAAATAAATAATAAAATCTATTTCCTCAAAGTTAGTCAAATAAATAAATTAACATAAAATAAATAATTATCATAATTAAAAGTGTTAAAAAATGAAAATTAATCGAGTAATTTACAAAAAATAATTTTAATTAAAATATTTCATAATGTATTCTAATATGGACTACAAAATATCTGAACTCACCGTTGATTGAAAAATATGTTATACACATATTGCACAATAATTTTATCAAAAATCAATTTAAAAGTTTTCCTGGGGAAATATGTACCATCTGTGCAATAAATGATGACAAAAACTGAACTCCGCTCAACGGATATTAAAAGATATATATATAATATTGATAAACATAAAAACATTCGGTATTAGAAAAATAAATGCTTTAAATAACTATCTGTAAAAATTTTGCTTATAAATAATCATTTCCTTTTCAATGAAATTTTTTAATTAAATTCAGAGAAAAAGCGATACCATGCCAATTGTGGCAACCCTCTTCGATGTTAGATGCGGCAGATTCTATCCCTCCCCGTTCCCACCTAGTTACTCATATGCTATTCGAGCGAGAAATACCTACCCCATGCTTTGAGGGGTCATGCAGTTATTGCGTTTCTAAATTTTTAGATCTTTTAGAAACAAATCTCCAAAAAGGGGTGGTAAACAAATAGAAGAAATGTTTTTTCATAGATTTATTTAATTATTAGGCTCTTACTTGATTCAGATATGTTAGCATAAATTAATAAAAATTAGAGAGTAACTTTTTCTTGTTTTTTTTTCGAGTTATTTATTCATTGTTTAAAACGCATCAATTATATATAAATTTCAAAGATAGTTTATAATATAAATAATAAAAAAAGGAATAACTAATTAGGATGGATTGAAAATATTTCTTCGCAGTCATTAAAATTTTTTAAAAATTATAATTAAAAATATTTTTATTTCTGGCTACAATTCGATATCTGTTAAATAATTAGCATTTTTCTTATACATAATGTCTCAAATACCTTGACCGTGGCTTTTATTCCTTAAATATTGATCATAAAAATAAAGAGTAAATTGCAAAGTTGCGTAAAAAGAGGTGCAAAATGTTATGAAATCGATTCAAATTTTCAGGAAATCAAACTTAAGAGAATGCAAAACTTAATTTTTTAAACGAACCCTGCAAAAAAAACAATGAGTAAGATGTGTCCGTCCTCTAATAAAGTCATGTGCGTAATTTCTGAATTTTATCATGAAAATTTTCAAGGATATGAATCTACACAAATACTGATTTCAACCACTTTTCGATGCCTGAATATGACTTCACAAGGAGAAAAAATCATGTCGGATATTCGTGCTGTAGGGGTCGTACACAAATAAACAAAGAAAATAAGGATTGAATAAATAATAATTTTGCTATTTATTGGTTTAAAAGTATTAAAAGTTTGCAGAAATAACAATTTAAAGAAAATATTATATAAGTTTTTTATAAGTTCATTGACTGAGCTATTTTTAAAATTTATTCTGCAATTCATGATATAAAATTTTAAAGTATTTTTAAGGGAACATAGATATTAAAATTTGTTTTGAAAACTGAAAATAGGAAGCATATTTTATTTCCTTATGATGCATTCCTGCTTTGCATCATCTGTACTGAAACTGTAAACATTTGCATTTCAATTTGTGATTGACCCTTCACTAACTTTGTCTTAACATATATCTGAGAATTTTCCTGATAAAAATTTAGAAATTTTGTACATGACCTTATAAGGGGATGGGACACAATTTACTCATTCAAATTTTTTTTTTCGTACGGGGTCCGTATAAAAATGCAAATTTTGTATTTTCGTAAGTTTAACCCCTTGAATATTTTAATCACCTTCTTGAATTTTTTTACTTTTTTTTTACTCAGCTTTACAATTTGCTGTATATGTCTATGATCAATATTTAAAGAATAAAAGCAGCTTTCAAGGTTTTTGAGACACCTCGTATATATTTAAGATCAAGGAAAGACAAATTCTTAACCACATTAATATTTTTTGACAAACAATACAGTTAATATGACAAACAAAGGGACAGGTACCTCTTACTCCAAACTTTCCTGCATATTCTCGAATAAAATGCCAGAGAGTTATGCCAGAGAGCCACTTATATGTATTTATATAATAGTAAAGAAATATTAACATTTGGCGTATATTTGGTATTTTTACTAAATCTATGGTGTGATCCTTGGCGATTAATCCCTGGTAAGTGTTAGTTGTATTTTTCTCAAACCTTTGAATCTAAATTTTTTAAAACAAATTTGATACATTCAAGTCAATGAATTTATGAGTATCGTTTATGTATGTTTCTGAATGTACAGGCTGACAGTTACTCAAGACCTTGTTATATTTTTCTAGAGTTTTGACAAGTATTTACAATATAAACGTAAAATCTATGGGCCGAATCTTATTTATCTGTCTCCATTTTATAGATGTTCCACTTATACAGTAAGACAGGCAGTCTTCCTCTGAGCGCATTTTGCTCAAAATTGGATACAAATCTATAAATTTAGTATATATACCAAATTTTATTCGTTAGGTGAAAACAGTTTTTGAATTATCTATCACAGATTGGTTATTTTTAAGTGTATTTTTTTATCTCTGAGAGTTTTGTGGTATAGAAAATTATGAAATGTTGATGATTATAATACTTTTTCTTTACTTCGTATACGACAAAGTACAGATTACAACTCTTTCTTTCCCTCAAAGAAATTAATTTGTTCTTTTAAAACACTTGAGGTAGTTTTATTTTCCTAAACATGTATATATTTCTATATAAAAAAGGCAAATAAAAATATGTGCGCAAATCCGTTGTTTAACGAAAAGGATTTCAACACATTCCTTTAAATGATCTGAAAAGTAGAAGGGTTATCCATAATTAAATGGAATGGTTCATTTTAAAAACGTGCTTACGTAATTCATCCACAAATAATCTAAAAATTTAATTAAAATTTATATATATATATATGTATATAACCATAAAAGAAATAAATAATTAAAACCCATCTCCAGAGTCATCAAAAATTAAAACTGAAACTAATTATTTCGGTATCAAGATTAAAATTTAATTCGGAATTAAACAGCAAAAAGCAGAAATTCAATCTAAATGAAATAAAACCTATTAATGAAAAATTCTAAATTAATATAATTAAGTAAACGAAACTAAAAATTATTTCGGATTCGAACAAGTTTAAAATTTAAAAATTAAAAACCTATTATTTTTTCTCTAAAATATTGATAATGCAGTAGTTTTTGGGGAAATAATTATTGTTTAAATTTTTAATTAGCTAATATTTTCCATCATTATTACGAGAAAAAATAATTAAAAATAACTTAATAAATGGATGGACATTCATTGATGATTTAATTTTGATTGACTTAGAGAATACAAATATTGTTACAAATTACTTATAAAGAATTTATTTTAACAAAAACATATAAAAATAATCTTGAAGCTATTTATCTGGATTTGATTAATTATAAAACAATAGTTGGTATTCATGATAAGAGAGACGAATTCAGCTTTAAAATAATTAAACTCAATAATTATCACTCTAATCTTAACTCAAAAATTTTCAAAAATTTAATTTTCACACAAATTAATAAAATTGAAACAATTTGTAGTAGCAAAATTTCATTTATAAAAGCAATTAATAGTTTTTTTTAAAATTTAAACAATAGGGATTTTTTCAAAAACTTCTGTAATATCAATACTTTAATAAAAAAAGAAATGATGAAATACTAGTTTATAAAATAAAAATAAAATAGACGGTGCTCAGAAACTTCATTTATCTTTTTTTCTCTGCCTGACACTGAATTCAAATTGGAATTGCTGCTGGAGTGATATGGGGAGATTTCTTCGACTGTATGTAGTTTTATTTTATTTATTTTTTATATATTTTAACTTTATTTGTTGATGTTTTAATGTTGCTTTGTTTTTGTGTTTTTACTGTTGAAATTGATGCGTCTCTTTTACCTTAATTTTCGGGGAATTTTCGAGTCACGAGAGATCAATGCTGTTGGACACTGTCCGATTTCCTCACAGAAAAAAATCCGATTCCGAAAAATTCCGAAAGAGACAATTTTAGAAAATTAGCAACAATGACAAAAAAAATTCAATATATTGTTTTCGATTTCACTCCCAGGTTAGTGGGTGTAGTGGGTGTATGGCTTGAGAACACAATAAATCAGCAGATCTCAGACCTCCATTAGAAGCATGTGAGAAATTTTCGATGAGATATTTTCTTTATATTTTACAAGGTATCAAATAAGTTCTAAATATTTTTTGCAAAATTTTCTTTATTCAATACTACCTTTTACACAAATCCCCATGTAAAATATTTTTTCAATTATGATATGATTTCCTTATGATTTGTTTACTGTTCCTTATTGTTTTAATGCATTAAAAACGTTTACTTCAGTTGTTTGCAACAGCAGCAACACAAAAAAAATCAGCAAAAAAAAAAAAAAAAAATAGAACAAACTATGGGAACAGTCCACTCGAATTTTTTTAGCATGTTTCTGGCTAAAAGTATGCTACCCTCCCCCCTCATTAAAATTTAGGCTTTAGGCAAAACAGTGAAAGCCACAATTCATTTCGGACTTCGTAGTGTATGGTAGAAAATTAAGTATAAATTTTAAACTTTTTTTTTTCTAAATGTAACCAAAATTTAATACATAACTACAAAATTAGTAACTTCTCATTCCAAATTCCATTTATCAAAAGTGTTCCATTTTTGAATTATAAATTTTACATGTTTGTTAAAATACATACCGCAAATTTTACTTGTTTGTTAGTATACAGAGATACTTCGGTAGAGTGATTCAAAATTTGATTGATCTGGACATTAACTTAATTTTGGTGTGAAATTTTATTTATATAACTCTTGACGCTTCTTAGTTTTACTTGTACTTGGACAACTTACTGAGAACTCATGTTATGCAAATTTCTTAGAAAAATGTAAATTTGATATAAGAAGGTATATCAAATTTTATCCGTTTGATTCAAAAAGTTTTTTCAGTTAATGTGCTTTTTCAGTTAATTCACAAGTGAATAGATGGACAAAATTAAAAAAATTAGTTCTGAAATGTAAAGATTTATCAAAATATCGTGTTCGAATTATTTTGATTTTAGAAATGATTTTGATGTTAATTATAAAAATATTTGATTGAAATGATTGCGGAGTTTGCTGTTACTTATGGCTCTTGTCATAGACAAGCCCGTTGACAAAAGTAGTGATTTAAGCTGAGTTTATGCAATAGCTTCTGAGAGTAAAGGCACATGTGCACCCGAAGACAGAAATCTGACTTCCAGCTCATATGAAGATGATCCTCATACATTCGTTTGCACAACCCGTTTTTACGGGGGACTCTTTCACAGATACAGTACAGAATAGATAACAACTATGCCAGAATCGGAACTCGAAATTGGGACGTCCAGACCACGAGGGAGACGAGCTACCATTAGACCAGGACGCCGGCTGACAAAATTTTCTTTTTGTATGTTTCGTATATAATAGGTAATAAGAGAAAACGTTCTCTAAAAAAAATTCTCGTGGCTTTCTATCAAATGCACTCATGTATTTTTACAGAACGCCATTGAAAAAGAATAATTACAATAGCGCTTACTAGCGTGCAATCTCTGGCATTTTTTCGATGGTTAATTACTGAAATCCATTTCAAATACAATCGGCCAAAAACCTTAGTTTTATTTTTGTTATTTATCTAACTGGAACCAAAATTTAGGACACCAGTATAATTGTTGTCATAAAACCAAATCCCAAATTTCATTTATTCATGTTTTTGTGTTTTTGAGTTATCGCACACTCAAGTTTTACTCATGTCTTGGGGCAGTGGTGAAATCAAAAAA
The DNA here is from genome assembly GCA_026543055.1 of Argiope trifasciata. Lineage (NCBI taxonomy): Eukaryota > Metazoa > Arthropoda > Arachnida > Araneae > Araneidae > Argiope > Argiope trifasciata. Next base: position 577,755 of record JAPMOQ010055038.1, on the reverse strand, counting down.
GACAGAAGAAGTTAAAATATCATAAAAATATATTTTTATTTTATTAACATAAAGCTTACCACGAGCGATCCAGTGGTGGATTTTGTGGCCATAGGAACTAACTATCAAGGAGAATTTTTTTTAATAACAAATTTTCATATTCTTAATTTAATCACTGTGTTAATGATTTATTTTAGGTTAGTTTTTTTTGTGAAAATATCATTATCTATTAATTGATTATTACTTATAACTGATAGATAATATAGATAGATATTATACTTGAGTTTTGGGGCACCTTGATTGGTATCTACCAATGAGGGTGCCCCAAAACTCACCTTTCTCATCACGCTACGAATGACCTTATCCGGTTCTGCTTGTGCAAATATGCAAGCTTGGCTATTAGCCGCTTATGACATCAGCTTCAGTCCTATTAGAGCTCTACTACACCCCAAAAGAAGACAACATCCTTAAAAAAAATTTTTTTTAACAATTTGACGTTGTTAGAAAGGCGTAATCTTCTACTCTCAAAGTGAAATGATCAATTTTACAAACTACTGACATCAATTGGATCAATTGAAAGCTACCATAACCCCCCCAAAAAAAGTCAGAAGTAAAGAATTGAAGAGGCGTTGTTTTTTCATCATGACATAGCGAGATCACATATTGCATTAGTCATAAGGCAGAAGCTCTTACAGTCTAATGTGTGATGTTTTACTGCATCCTGAATACTCTCCAGGTCTTTCTCCATCTGATTATTAATTCTTCCTGTTCTTAAAAAATTTTCTTTAAATGCATCAACAAAATAAAAGCACACATCGAGGATTATTTCTTGTCCATAGAGCAGAATTTTGCCTGAGAGATTGAAGAAAGCAAAAGGGTTCTTATATAGTCAAATAAATAATATCTTAACCAGTAAATATTGTGATTTATTTCATATTAGAAATAGGAAATAAACTTATGAGATACCCTAAAACATTTTTACAAGATATTAATTAAGTAAATCAATCGATAATTATAAATATGACTATTTATTTGTTTGAAATAAGTACACTGCTGACTCCATTTACACAGTGCATTAATTATAAACATACAAGGATCACAAGCCACAAAGTAGATTAAAAAAAGGCATAAAAAATGAACAGCAAAGAATAATTACAAAGCTCTGAACCATTCATCGATAAAAATGCAAAAAACTGGCAAATACCAAAAAGAAAATACATACAAGCACAGTACTAACACTGAAACCCAAGTACTCATAAATATCACAATGTATATAATTAAAAATAATATTTAGTGAAGAACTAAAAAAATAGTAAAGTAGATTAAAAAAGATGGAGAGTCAAATAGATAAAAGCAGAAGACTAATTGCTTTAATAACAATTTGGGTCATATGGTCAATGCAAAATTCCTCAGAGATCCTGTTAAAGTCCAGTAAAATTAAATTAATACTGGGAGAAAATTCTAATTTAGTTAAACTGCGAATAAATATTTGGAATTCTCTTCCATAAAGATCTTTTAGGCATAGCGAGGATAATAGATTTCAAAATAACAATATAATCGATTGAAACAATGGTAAAACTTATAAAAGAAGATATAAAAATATATGGTCTATAAGACAAACATATAGGCAAACTAAATACAGCCCGTATGCAAGAAGGAGATATAACTTGAAATTAAAATTCACTTTTCTTGTAAAACAAATATAAATAACTAACTAATTGCAATAAAATATTCGGATCTGGCCATTAATGACAAAACAATAATATTATCCTAATAATTTATAATTAATATATTTGATATTTTTATAGACATATCTTAAATGGATTTGCCTGCGACCTTCTCTTAACCTTGCGGCTCTAAGCAGCTGCCTAGTTGAAATCCGCCAATGGATGGGTCAAATGACTATTTTCTTGTGGCAGTTCCAATGTACCGGTACAATGTCGATAAATTTAGAGTTAAATAGAATTGTAAGAAAAATTTAATCCAGCAAAACATACGCAGTATTTCAATTAAAATATGACTCTAACCATTAATACTTGCTAATATAATAATATTACCTTATAAACTTTTAATTAATATATTTGGTATTTTTATAGAACAATAATATATATTAAATGGGTTTGTCTACGACCTCCTCTTAGTCTCGCGGCCCTAAGCAGCTTCCTAGTTGGAATCTGCCATTGGAACGGTCAAATGACCATTTTCCAATGGCACTTTCCATGTATAGGTACAATGCTAATAAATTTAAAGTTAATACATTTATAATATATGTATAACGAAAGCAACAAAACCTATGAAATATCCCAAGGGAATAAATAAACATATAGCTTTTATTAGCTATATGTTCAACATGTTCAGAGCTCATATAGGCTGTGAACATACATCATTGACTGAGATGATACTTTATAATTTCTGATAAAAATAGATTACAGCTTGGGAGTAATGAAGTAAGATCGAGTAAGATTATTATTACTTTTTTTGACCAAGGGAAGTCACAAAAAGTAATTATAATGTCAAATTAGCTTCCATCTACCTTCTGTTCATATTTATTAACGTATTCCAATTGCTTTGAAGGCAGTTATAGCAATTTGTATCGTTTCCAATAATATCCTCCAGTTGGAGGCACCTCAAAAGGAAGATGAGATGCTTCCGGCATGGTGGTTGGATCTAGCCACAATGGAGGATACGAATAAGTGTGGTTCCTCTCCTCCTATCAATTTCGGTACGCATTTCCATAGGGAATGGCTGTACCTTGCCGGTGATGATTCTTAAGACTCGACCACAGTTCCTGCCAATTTTGCTGTCGCATCGATCCTTTCCTTCGGGTGAGTCGGAGAGTCAGTGATATGTCTTTTTTCCAATACTTTTAAACCATTCAAAATATAAAAATGTTCCCAATTTTTTTTCTTATTTAAAGTGGAAAACTCTAACTGAAATACGAACTGAATATTTTTACTCATAAGTCAAAACAATGATACAACTTCAGAATCTATTTACATCTGAAGCATTATTCTAGAAGAAAGACATTAGTAGTTTAATGAATAAATAGCTCCATTTCTCAAAGAAAACCCAAATCTCATTGTTATTTATGCTTTCGCAAGCAGTAAACGAATGCACCTTTCTAGTCTCTTTGATACTTTTTAAACGGTTAGGCTCTTAAAAAAATATTCTTCTACACACTTTTAAAGAGACACAAAAACTCAACTTAAAATTAATACTCAAAAATATCTTTTCGCTATTCTGGGCTTTTTCCCCCTACTCTCACCGAGGTTTTTTTTTTTTTTTTTTTTACCCACATAAACAATTCATTTCTACAAATTCCTTAAGTTGTTGGGAGAGTAGATTTTTTTCCTCTTCTTTTCCAGTTTTTCCCCCTAATACTCTGAGGTTTTTTTTTCCCTATTTTTCTTCATCGTTTTTTTGTTGTTATTTTTGTTGTTGTTTCTCTCTTTCATTGCTTGTTTGTTTTGTTACTGTATGTAACATACTTAAAATAATCACAATATATTTGCGTGTGCTTTTGTATTGTATACAAAAATGAATCGAATTGTTTACATTCTTTTCATTTCATATTTTATTTACATATTCTCTGATTTGTATTTCAGTTTGGTAGTGTTTGCTTTCAAATACAAAAACTTTTCGTACTTTCACCTTTCTACTAATTAATTTCGATTTCTCCGAAATAAAGAAATAACAAATGAATGAGAATGAGATGCGTTTTTCTTTTAATTTTATTACTTAGCAATTTGTGATATGATTGCGAAATTTCGAATTCCAATTAAACAGTGTAATTCAGAAGCAAGATGCTATTTAACTTTAAAGAAATAACTACAAAGAAAAAAGATGCGCCAAATAATGAACTGGAGAAAAGTGGTCTTCCAATCCTGTATCACTTATCTGCTGTGTAGAATTATCCACAAGTGATAGGCGTAGAATTCAGAAAGGATATGTGAAGAGAATTTATGAAGTAGATGAAGAATACTTATGTAATATATACCGGGTGGCCAGAAATAAAACACCCCTACTCTGACCTCCCTGGATATCGAACTACTCAGTGTAAAGGCTTGAAAATTTGTGGACATACTATTCAAAAAATGGGGAAACGGATTTCACGAAAAAAAAATTTAGTTCCAGAAATCACCGATAGGTGGCGCTGTACCACTGGACGTATGCTGAAAAGACACAAAAACACGTTTTAAACACATTTTATTTGAAAGTACCAAGCATACATGAAACAAGGACGTTATCGATGCAGGGAATGCTGCTCAATATGGTTCCCTTCCTGAAGATGTAAAATGTGAAGTCTGTGGACAGCTTGTTCAATTGCGGATCGTAACTGGTCATCTGAGATGCTTCTCACATGCAGACTGATACTCTCTTTCAAATCTGCCAAGGTTATCAGACGTTCTCGATAAACAAGGTTTTTTAAGTGTCCCCAAAGCCAAAAATCACACGGATTAAGATCCGGTGAACGAGATGGCCAAGTTGTCGGAAACGCGCGACTGATTATTCTGTCAGTGGTGAAATGTTGGCGAAGAAACTGTTGCACAGGGAGTCCAATGTGTGGAGGTGCTCCATCATGCATAAAAGTAATGGTGTCAAGGCATTGGCGCTGCTGCAAATGGGGTACAACAAATGTTTCGAGCATCCTTTTGTACCTGTTGGCCGTCACGGTACATGTCTCAAGGCCATTGGAAGTAACCTCTTCGAAAAAGAACGGTCCAAGGATGAATGTGGCTGTGAATCCACACCAGACTGTAACTTTCGGTGAGTGGAGTGGAATCTCTTGGAAGGTACGGGGGTTTGTCGTGTCCCATATGCGACAGTTATGGGTGTTCACTGTTCCACTGAGGTGGAAATGGGCCTCATCGCTCCACAGAATCTGCCACGGCCACGATGCATCCACTTCAACTCTAGCAAGAAATGTCAATGCAAAGGTCAGTCGCATCTCCCTGTCTGTGGCCAGCAATTGTTGATTAGGGCGGATTTTGTACGGGAAACAATGCACCATTTTTCTGAGTACGTTCCACACTGTGCTATAGGGAACACCCAAGTGTCGTGACACTGCACGTGCACTACTGCAGCCTAAAACATTATCCATTGACTGTTCAACAATACCGGTGGCAACATCTTCAACGACATCTGAACGAACCGGTTTGCGTCCTCGACCAGGCTGAACTCCAAGATGTCCAGTTTCCTCGAATCGAGCGATCATTCTCCTGAGAGCTTGTGGAAGCAATGGTCCCTTACGCAAATCCTTAAGTCGGCGAAACTCTCGAAGTGCTGCTGGAGCATTTCCTTTATTCTCGTAAAACAACTTCACAAGCAAAGCGCGTTCTGGCAGCGTGACAGCCATCACTAATAAGAATGACATTCCCCACCTTTTAACTTCTTTTATACCCAGAACATGGCTTCTAACCATGCTTTATGCAAATTTTTCTGGTTACAGTATGAAATTGCAGTTACAACGGGAGTTCTAGCTTCTTTACTATTTTTATTTTCCATAAGGGGCAGAAAAATTAAAAAGGAAGCATGGAAGCATTCCATTCCACATAAACATTTTAATTTTTATTATTATTTGTGTCTTTTGATCATAGTTCCAGTTGTGCAGCGCCACCTATCGGTGATTTCAGGAACTAATTTTTTTTTTCGTGAAATCCGTTTCCCCATATTTTGAATAGTATGTGTACAAAATTTTGAGCCTTTACACTGAGTAGTTCGATATCCATGGAGGTCAGAGTAGGGGTGTTTTATTTCTGGCCACCTTGTATATATATATATATATATATATATATATATATATATATATATATATATATATGAAGTATAAGAAGAAAAATTTTGTGACACGACATATACGCGCAAATAATTCCGATCATATATGAAAGAATAAAAAGTTATTTCAATTTAAATTTGTCGAATATTAATATGTATACAAGTTTATGTACAGGAAGTTTACAAATTCGACCGACAAATTTAGAGGGGTGATTGTAGGCATCAAGTGGATGAAGAATCCCCATACAAAATGGAGTCCCAAACGGAGTTTAGAGGATGAAAATCGCAAAAATATCGACGACTGTTGAAAATTGTAAAAAATTAATAAAAAAATAACAAATGGTTTTTCAGCTATGATTTTTTTAAATGAAAACACATTTTAAAAGTTTTTGTGTCATTTTAGTAACATGCGAATTTGAAGATCTAGAGGGCTGTAAATTACTGAAAACGAAAAAGTAGTTTGGAACTCATGTTTTCAAAAATAGTGAAACTTGGTGAAAAATAATAGGTTGAAAATGTAAGAAATTTTATATTCTTTCATTTGATGTAATCGTGCAGTGCGAAAACTGATTAGTTTTAAAGATATCCAAGAAAAACTAAAATGGGGGCCAGAAAACATCTATATAACATCAGTATCGATCTTGGAAGAGAGTGTTGCCAAATTCGAAGGACAAATAGAGAGCAAGGATAACAAGCGTTAATTAGATAAAAAGTTAATAAGCTGTAGTGTGCAATTTTTATTATTTTTTGTTTATTTTCGGATGAAGCATATTGTTCATATTTTTTACAGTAATTTTGAATTTTATATTCATATTTTTTATTATCATTGTTTTTGATTATCATTTGTTTCAATATCATTTTAGTGATTAGCTTTCATTTGAATATTCATTATCGTTATAGACAGAGAAGATCATCTAAGAAGAAAACAATATGTCTAACATCATCATATATTTACCCCCAAAGTATACTGCAAATGGTATTTTTAAAACACTCTGCTACGTGCATATTACTTTTTATTACATTTTTCATTAATCAATTAGTGAAAATCAGATCTGAAACATTTTAAAAGAATGAAAAGCCCATCTAGACGGATACGTTTTTTATTTTATGCGTTTAATTAAAAAATCACCTTTATTAGTATGAAGTAATTAAGCATTTCTACCGGGCAACAAGCACGAAATGTAAGATTTTTTTTCGTAGTGTTTCTGCTAAATGATTCTTTTAGGAATTTCTGTAGCAAAGAAGGGAATCATAGGTATCTTTGAAATTATGTCGCAAACGTTAGGACACCTTTTAGGAATTTCTTAGGCAAGTGTCGATTTAAAAAGATAATCATAGGTATTGTAATGATTCAGCTTCTCTCCGGCCTGACTATTGTGTTTTCTTTTTCACACTCTCCATAATTGCCATTTCCAGACTGGTCTCCTCAATTTCGATGCTTTATGGTAGTGTAATTGCTTACAGATGGACATGTGGAGAACCCTCCTTCTAAGAACGGACATCTAGATCATTAGTCCAGATAAAGAACCACAAGGGCACTAATCGTGTCTGCGACACAGATGTGTATCCTACATTTTTTTTTTCCATTGTGGACCATGAACATTACTGCGGTTAACTATAGACCAATGAAGTTTTTGCTGAACGAGATTGGAGAATCGGCAGCCCAAATGCTCCAATGTGGATGAGAGGTAAAGTTGAAAGAAGAGAGAAAAGGCGAGGTTTTTGGAGAGAAAAGACACGAGGAGACTATTTTTTGGTGAAGAGGTCCAGAGGAGAAATCGGTGAAAGCTGAGCGTTCGAGAGAAGATTCCGCCAAAGGAATTCGGTGGATTCCTGGAAATAATCCCGGTACCAGCGTGAGACGCTGACAGCCGGTCAGCTGTTCTTGTGAGTTTCTTCGAAATATTTCTAGGAACTATTCTTGTGGTGTTCCACAGAGAACTTTTCACTTAACCTAGATGATAAATAGTATTTTTTCTGTAAATTAAAGCTGTAAATAAAGTAATTTGATTTGCTTTATTTGATCCCCTACCGTTTATTTGATCGGACCAGATCGAGACGTTACAGCATTTTTGAAGCTATGTCGGAGCATTTGGAAATTTTATCTCTTTACTTGGATTGTAGGAAGTCAAAACTCAGGAAGAAATTATAGTTATAATAATGAATGAAAAAAAAGTGTTATTTGGATTAGGAAATTAAGAAAAATATTTAGAATAAAGTTACGTGCGTCAATTTAAATTAAACATTTAGGAGCCACAGTTGACCTATGGCAATAATTTATTCTTATGAAGGGTAAATATTAAATCAAAAAATCTAATTGTTATTCAATACTACTTTGAAATATACTAGCGTTATCTAAAAGCTTTAAAGCTATTACATTTAAAAAATCGGTTCGAATAACAAGAAATTTATAATGATCAAATTTGTTAATGGAAATCACCATTTTTCGTAGGGTCATAAAAAACCAATATTTAGAAAGTAGAAATAGTGAATGAGAATATTGTTACTCAGAAACAGACGACTCTAGTTGTCTTTGGCCAGTAGTTCGAGCAGATAACATTAATACTGAGACCTAAAACAGCGAGAGTAATGGCAAGAAATCTAAAGAAGTGGTTTCGCTCATAGGTGAGAGTCATGATACTATTTCTGTTGGCCAAGAATGTGTCACCATCGGACATTCACAGACAAATCGTTTAAGATTATGGGTGCAAAGCAATGAGTATAAATAGCTGAAGAAATTGTGTCGTTCTGTTAAAGCAGGTATAGATATTGCTGAAAACGTTTAGGTGGAAGGTATGGAGTCACTCCTTATACAGCCCTGTTTTGCTCCTAATAATTATTTCCTTTTTCCGGCATTGAAGAATCCTTTATCCGAAACAAGGTTCACGCCAGATGTTCAAAAAGGTGCCGAGAACTGGCTCAATATCCAAGGACCTGATTATTACAAAGACGGTTTAAACAAACTGGTCCAGCGGTGTGAGAAATGTCTCAATAGGTTGGTGATTATGTAGAGAAAGCACCGCCAAATATGTCTCTTAATTATCATTTGAATTTTGAGTCTGTTGTTCATGAAACATTTTTCCTTTGCCTTGTAAACTTTTGATTGTTTGATGATGTAATGATTTTGTTTGTACTGTAGCAGGCATGTAAGCGGTAACTGAGACATGCAATGATTTAAATAAAATAAATTTCGTATGTGATCGTTCGATTATAATTGTAGTTCCATGACAATTTTTGTTTCAATTAGAAAGAGAAATAAATGAGAAATCCAAAATATATTTCCGATTTTTTTGATTATTTGTATTATGTTAGGGATTAATAGCCAAATGAAATCGCTATAAATGTCACTAGAAATCGTAAAATCAGAACATTGACGACAAATATTGATATTTCATAACTATTGATCCCCAATATCAAACAATTAATGCTCCCTTACTGGTTTTCTTTATAATACTATGAAACTTGCAAATTTTATCTATGAGAATTTGAAAATAAATATCTGAGAATGTATGGCATTCTTGGTCTTATTAATGATCAACATTTTTATTTGAAGGAAAAGGAAATAATACACTTAGCGAGAAAATTATGAAGAGACTATTCTATTAGCTCTTATTTTCTCATATAGAAAAAGTGTAGTAATTGTCAAAAATTTCTAACTAGAGAATTTTAATGAATCTTCACGTTTTAGATCTCCCTGAATTCAAAAAATACATTTTTGGTAAATGCTCGCCTGTCTGTGACCAAAATAATTCAAAAACGCTTTGAAGTAGACAGTTGAAATTTTATATACGGAATTTACACTTTCTATGCGTATTTCTCTGAAATTTTGAATAAAATATGTTCGTCTGTCTAGCTTTCCAAATTTAAATTAAGAATGTAATTACCAAACGTAGATGGGTAGATAGAAAAAATTCGGTACATGGTTTTAACACATATTCTAGACACCTGCCAAATCGAACAATGGGTTGACTGTCTGTCTACCTGTATTCTCAGAAGCATGTAAAAGTGATATTTCACAAACGCATTGACTTAAATATATCAAATTTCATATAGGATTTTATGACTACCAAAACAAATTTTTGTTTCAATCGGTTGAGAAAAACGCGCCTAAAATACAAACTGATTTTCGCATACTATTAGCAACCTGCTAAGGATTAATCGCCAAGTAACTGGTCCAAGTTGACACGATTGATTCAGTAAAAAGTAATTCATTCAAAAAGTTAATTTCCTAACTGTTGTATGCCAGTGTCATATATAATGATCTTTGTCATGACAAATTTATTAGAGTATAAGATAAATTATTGGGAAGGCAATTCCACTGATTTTTTTTTCAATTCCTACTGTTAGTTCGCATTCTCCTTGTATACATTTATATATCATGTTCAAATTTTTAGTTAATAAAGTATTTTTTTTTTCATCTACTCAAGTTCAAATGCATTTTTTAACGTTGTAGTGAATGATACTTGATGTTAATACAGTTTTTTAAAATATAATTCCTTATTAAGTTTAATTAATTTTTTAAACTTTAAGTAGAGTTTTAGCAGCTTGTTATGAAAATTGTAATCAACAAGCAGTAGCTTAATCTGATAAATGTAAAGGTTTCAGTATTTCTCACGTGAAGGTGAAGAATGCGAGTTCAATTTTTACGAAAATCAAGGCAATATATATTCCTTGCAATATTGAAGCATTACAAGAGATGGATACAATGAGAAAATATAGACCACCATCAGCTTCACAACTTAAAAACGAAAAAAAAAGCGAATAAATAGTAACAAACAAAAATGATAGTCCACCACCATATATAGAAATGAAAATGGAAAATTGCAAGGAAAGTCGCTCTCTATTTTGCCACTTAATATTGTGATTCTGTTATTTGTATATGCATATTTATATTAATTGCAATTATTTAATAAAAAATAACTAAAATAAAAGTTTTCTTTGGTGACCTAAGTAGGAATTGACTTTAAAATATTTTATGTACTATTTCTTTTTTATTATATGACACATTTGTGAAAATATGAGGCTTTGCTGTATTAACTGTATTAAAACGGACATTGGCTATTTTTAAAAATTACATTTAGAATAAATACAATTTTTAAAATATAATAATACAACGAATTCATAAAACACGAAACAGCTTATGACATCGTGAACTTTCAGACGAAAATGATAATAATAGCAAAACATCTTATCAACCTCCACTTTTCCCAACTCTATATTCTAAAGTAAGGCGTATTATTCGAATCATTTTGATTCGTTCGTTAATCGTGACATTGTTTAATGGTTGGTCCAAAAAATCGCTCTAGAAGATTATCAACCTTTCGCACTTGAAAGAAGATCGCAATGAAGGAAGGAAAAAAAGAATGAAAAAAAAAAAGTCATCTGCTCTTTCGCTTGGAAAAGAGGAACCGTGCATATTATCGTTTGCCGCTGAGAGTAGCAATGTCCGACCTTTTGGTGGTGTTCGACGGGGTAAGGCCGACGATCCGAGGGGCGGAATACGTTGACCTTGCTCTGGAATCGTCTGCTTATTTACTTTTTATTCTTTTTTAGATGAACTCTTTCGATTCCTTCTTTCAAGAAATAGCTTCAATTTTTATTCTTTTTTAGATCTCTTGTAGAGTCAAATAGTTTATAGGTATAAATACCCATGTGCGTGGGATGTTAACTTGGCTTACTTTTTTTACGTTTTGTTTTTATATTCATTTTAAATTGAATCCGCTTTGTGAAGAGGTGAAGTGAAGAGATTTTATTTGTGTATCCACCTAAATGTTGCCATTCAGATCGTCTTTTGTTTCAGAAATGCTTCATAGAAAGGAAAGAAAAAAATGCTTTGTTGCTCTTGATGCAGCTTTGTTTATTATCGTCTGAAACTTCTATTTAAGATTTTGAACCTCTTGACTTTTCAGACATTTCATTGTATAAGAATTTCGAGAATTTTCCATTACCAAGTTTTGTTCATTTATATTTTTGTGTTTTCAAAGATTCTTTGAAGTACAGATTAAATATCTTTCATATTCAACAGATGTCCTGTTTTTATTTTCAAAATCAATACTACTTTCTTTTGCTTTGTCTCTAATAGGGTTATTTAAGATTTTGACTTTTTTTTTATCTATTTTCATAAATGTCAATTTAAATGAAATTGATTCAACATTTTTAATGATGGAAACTGGATAGTACTTAAGAATCGTACAAATTTCAATATTAATATTTGATTTCCACTTCAGACTTCACATAAAAATATATAAACAAAAGCGTAGGTTGATTCTGAAATATGAATTAAAACTTCAAATTCATAAGCCGATATTCTATTGAGGAGAGAAAGACGTCGAATTCTCCAAAATTATGGAAATAAAATCGCATTTTCCTCCATATAGAGCAGGAATCAATTGATAGTATAATTTGCTAATTGCTCTGCAGTAATTTTAGTGATGCTTATTGTAAGACGGAGCCAGCCAATCACAATAATTTTTTAGTCATTCCATACGTTTTGTCATTTTTTTCCATTCTTTCTGTGCATCATTTAATTTTTTTGAGATTAAATGTCAAAAACTATTTAATTTTTTAATAACTTATGCGTTCTCTTATATGATGCTAATATAATTCAGTGTTGTGACAATATTTCCTGTTTTTAATTAATCTTATTTCATTAATTTTTATGATTAATTCCTTTTACTTAGTTATGAATTTTATTTTACTCGTTTTTATTTCTTATGTTATCTTTTATTTGAATTAGTTTTGTTACGCGTACGGGAACTTATTTATTTATAAAAAACAATTTTAATCAAACAAATACATCGATGATTTTTTCCATCTGCGCAATTTCAATCTCACTCTCACAAATATACATAGTTATTTTTCCCACATGCGCAATTTCAATCGAATAAACAAATATAATATTTTCCCCTTCCGTTCAATGTCAATCAAACGAACAAATGTAGTTTTTTTCCCATCTGCTCAAATTCAATCAAATGAACAAATGTAATTATTTTTCCATCTGCTCAATTTCAACCAAATGAACAAATGTAGTTATTTTTTCCATCTTCTCAATCAAACGAATAAACGCATAGATGATTTTTCTACATCCATTAAAAATTAAATGGATATTTTATGACATAAACTCATTTATAGCGGTTTCAAAACTTCCCGACTTGACATTCAGCCACTTATACTTAAACACTAACGAAACAATCTAGCATCTAAAATTACTCGTAATTCGTTTTAAGGGAAACATTGTTTCAGTTTCTTCATTGAAAAATTAAAATTACCATAATCGCTAGTATAAAGTAAACAACATTTAAACTATCTGCACTTTTTCATTTCTCATATAACACCTTTGAAATATCGCAGACTTATAATTAAACGATTCACGCGGCATCGCTATATTCTCGGAAGTTGTAATAAGAAAAGAAAACATCGCTCGCTTTTCATTTTTTTAATGCTTTGAGTATTAAAAGGATAAGATGTTGCTCTTTTCTTCTTCTTCTTTTTTTCTTCTTACTAACACGTGTAAAATGGGTCATTTACTGCAAAGCCGGTTTCGGAACAATAGATCGCCTGTATCATTTATTTAGGTTGGAGTAGAAAATGAAATAAATAAATACGTACATAATAAAACAGATCGCGGTTATGGTTTCCTCATTCCAAGTGGTAAAGGGGGATTGAACCTTTTTTTCACCGCTGTAATCACCACTCCAGGAAAGGTTCCATTATATCTTCTAATCTAATTCAATTAGAGAATATTTTTCTCTCTTTTTTGAACATTTCTTCAATCAACATAAGTTGATGACATCGAGTATCTAGTGTCAATAACCTTTTATGGAGTCTATACTTAAGAGATAAGTAAAAAAAAAAAGAAGAAAGGGTGATACATGCAGAAAAACGAAAAATCTTATTTATATTGTTTTGAAGAGTGTCTTTTTTTTTTATATGTCTTAGATAAACAGAGAAGGAGAGCGTTGTAGCTATATTGTTCGGAATTTCATTATTTTAGCAAACGATTTTTTTTGGGGGGGGGGGGGGGTTGAAATAGTATTGTTTTCAAAATTTAAAACTATTGTGTATTTATTTATCATTCGGTCATTAATGTTATATATTATTTTTAATTTCAGACATTCTTATCATTATTATTGTATAATATTAGAATTACTGAAGTTGAATATATATTGAAGTGATAAATTATTGGTAAGCACGGTTTCAGAATGATTAAAATATTTAATTTATTAATTAAAATTATTATCTTAATAATTAAATATTTAGACAAAAAATAAAAGAATAAAAATCCCTTAACACCCCTCCGAAAAAATAAAGTAAGAGTTTGTATTATAAAATTAAATTTCATATGAATTGCAAAAAAAATGCATATTAATTTTAAATATTCAAAAAATGTTGACATTCTTTCAAATCTGTTCTTAAAGTGTGTGTTTTTCAATCCCTATTATTTGTTCATATTCTCCCTACATATATTTTCTTGATATGATTTCTATGAGCCAAGAGTGTTACATTCACAGACAAATCGTTGAAGTGTAGGGTGGGGGCTAAGCAATGAGTAGCCATCTGGTGGCGAAATGATGTTGTCCGTTTGACGAGAACAGAAAGATTGCTGGGAATATTTAGGTGGGAAGTCTTTTATCACCCCCCCCCCATTCAGCCCCGATCTGGCAGTCAGTGAATATTTCCTTTTTCCGGCATTGAAGAAGCACTTATTCAAAACAAATTTCTATCAAATAAATTAAACAAAAATTAAACAAAGACCTATCAGACGATGATATTCAAAAAAGTGCCAAGAAGTAGCTCAGTGACTAGGAACCTAATTATTACCTGGACAGGTTACAAAATTGGTCCAGTGGTGTGATAAATGCCTCAACAGGCTTGGTAATAATTATGTAGAGAAGTGACCGCCTCATATGTTTCTTAGTTGCATTTGTATCCTGCTTCCATTGTTGACAAAGCATTTTGCCTTTGCCTTGTAAACTTTTTTTGGATCACCCCTGATATGTTTACATAAATGTAATAAAACACAAATTTCTCACTTTATTGTTGTAATATTTGTATAATCTCTCACTATTTTGGTTTTTAAAAAAAGAGATTGATGTGACTCACTCCAAAAGTGAATGAATTATTCTTCGTATCAATCAAAGCGCTATTGTCTTTCAATCAGATCACACAGAAAATGGACTTCTAAATTGAGACGACTGATTAAGAAATAGATTTCTTTAATTTCATTATGAAAAATTACTAAAGCATTATATTTATTCAACGTTTTTCATTTAAATAATTGATAAGGTTATGAATTTTTTATCTATTTCTCTATTTTCTTTATTCTATTCCCAAGGAAACGTCATTCAGTCTATTCGTTCGGAACGTGTGTGAGTTATTTTCTCAACCGAATTTAAGTATTCATGAGCTTAAATAAAAGAAAACCAAGAAAATTGTCAATATATATGATTCTCTATATAAATAATTATTCTTGTCAATAGATTTCACTCTCTACTCTATAGATATTATTCTAGTCAACAGATATGACTCTGCCATCTACATATAAATTTAACCAATGTCATTATACCTAATTTAATTTGGAATTACTTTGAGTTCTTTGAATAAAATACATTTCTGTTGCACCAATTTTGGCTGAACAATTTTAACCTAAATAGCTGAGTTTATCCAGTACGTAACTTCTATTTACAACATTACATTTTTGAAATAAAATCTATCGAAATGGATTTTTCATATATTTATAAAAATCTCGAAAATGATGAAAATACATCTTTCATGGAATGTTACATCGTGAATTGGGGTAAGATTACTATAATTTCTCCGAATGGGAGGGTTTTTTTAAATTCTTATTCCGCATTCTATCCAACTGCTTTCACTTAAATAATATCTTCTTAGAAATCTCTGATTTATATACCATATCTATTAATTTTTCATTTTGAAAATTCGCCTGATTACGATAATCACAAGGGGCTTATACAAATAAATTCTGCCATGAAAATGTTTAATAGGTATAATCTTCTTGTACACAGCCGACCACCCCGCTATCAATGAATGTAAAACGGTTTTCCTAGAAACATATTCCTGAACATACATATCGAGACAATAGATATATCAATAGAATCAATAGATATATCAATAGAATCAATA
>JAPMOQ010055038.1:541348-561458 GCA_026543055.1 Argiope trifasciata | reverse complement strand
CTATAAAAAATACAATTTAATGTAAAAATCTACCTATAAAACTCGGTGATAAGTTTGATTGTAAAATTTGTGAGCTAATTCTGATTATAAAATCCATAAGCTAAATTTCAGCCCTTTAAACCATTGTTTGCTAGCCGTCGTGTTTATATTAAAATAAATAACATTGTGAAACATGGATGCAGATATTGACTTCCTGTTGAAAAATTTCATCCAAAACTATCCAGAGATACGAAATTTTAAGTTTAAAAAAAAAACTAGAATTTATTTGTCTAATTCATTCTCTTTCTATTATTGTGTTTAGAAATAAGCATCGAATGTAAATTCAAATATATTTTAAATTCTGCGAATTTCTTAAAAATAGGAAAGGATAAAGTTTATCAAAATCTCGAGATCAAATTTTTTAACGATTTCAATACATTCGCTGATAATGAAATTTGAAAAAAGAAATTCTTCTATTAAATAACAAAACGACGGCATGGTTGATTTCACTGTCACCAATTATTTCTTCACTGGAACATATCTTCCATCAGATCGTAACTACAGATCAAACGTTTACATATTCATAGAATGTTATTAATTTAAAAGCAATTACGCCATATTCACCAATCTGTCGGCTTTTCAGTGTAACATCTTTTCAAAAGCCACCAAAATACACATAGAGTTTATTATTTATTTTACTTAATATTTTAGTCATGTGATGAAAGACCATTTCGTTCCTGAAAAAAAAGTCGTCTGGCAAATAGCTATCGTAACACTTACTTTTATTCATTACTTTGAGTATAGTATCAAATTATTCTTTCTGTGCAATTTTATTGTTATCTTTAGTAGGCAAATTCACATAGAATGCAAGCGGCGTTTATTAAACTAATAATTTAATCATTTGTAAACCGCATTATCATTTAATAAGCACATGTTTTAATGTGTTTAATGGTTTTTTTCAGACATCTTTATAGAGTTTCTTTGATTTTACAGCTCCTAGATAGTAATTTCAGTCTTTTTGTTTGCCAAATTTTTGAATAATGGAGACATTTTCTTATCCAACAAGTTCGTTTTTCCTTTTTTTAGTTCAATTATTCTCAATGCTTTCGAGTCGTTATAGATAATAAAGCCATAATGTCTGTTCTGTTTGTGATTCATGATTGCTGAAATATCATAAAATGAAAATAAAATTCTTTTTTTAGAGGAATGAAATGAGTAGTTTTTTGTTGCTATTTTTACTCAAAAGTCTAATGTTAACATAATCATTGTCAAAAACAAAACGGTAGTTATTACATCAAGTAAATTTTCACAATGACATTTTTTTTTTACTTTTTGAATTTCAGATCACTTATATGTTGAAATTTCAAAAGATATGATGTAGAGTTTCTTTAGAATATTGAATATTCATTTAAAACTGCTTCTGAAAGACAAAACCTTCTCAAATATGACTATTTGCTGACCATGAGATTTAAGATATACGACCGTTTTTTATATAGAGTATAAAATCTTTAATGTGTAGATATAAAATTTTAATAAGTGTTAATTATATAGACTAAAAATTTATTTCTTAATTTTTGAAAATATTCTCTAAAAATTTATTTCTTAATTTTTGAAAATATTCTCTTTATTTTAGGAGAAAACAAAATTTCGTAAACATCATAGACTTCAGGTTTAATCGCAGTTTCACATAACATGCTCTTACTGAAAAATATATTTTGGATAAACAGGATGTTTAAAACTTCATCTTTAGGTATGAATATCCTTGTTATATAGCCAGGAATATTCACATCACAGTCATCATCATACAATCAATTTTGACTGAGAATTCTGTTGTGCAGTCAAATGAATGCATGAATCAGTCAGCAAATTTTTAAAACCACAATGCATTCGGACATTAAATTGCTATATATTGTAATAAATAAAATTTTATCATTTTTAAGAAACGAAACATTTAGAAATTGTTCTGTGCATTTGTGTTTCGGACAATTGTACAGGTGGCTTATAAAGGAATATCACAATTCGCAGGACTTTTGAAAGAAAACAACACGCACAAAAATGTAAAAATGAAATCTACGATCTCAAATTTCAATTTATCATGTAAGAGCATTATTTTTAAGTCATTATTTGTCTTAATTAATTTAATTCATTAACCAGTTTAAACCGATTTGAAACAACCACAGTTCTTATAGGTCTATATATATATATATATATATATATCCAAATGATAAATTATTTACCAATTAACTCTTAAACTTATTAATTTATATAGAATTTTTTATAAAAAATTCTCTTTATATTTTTTATGAAAACAATATTTTTAATTATTAATTATTTATGAAAACAATGCAGAAGTAGAAGGTGCTGCAAATATTGCAAACAGAAACTTTGCAAACAGAAACTACTATTCTCTAATTTCTGAGATCATAAAACAGTTTCATAATATATTAATCTTAGAATCGGAATCAAATCCTTCAATGTTTTCCATGAATGAAGTGATATTTCAAGGTTTCACACCACACATGAGATGAGATATCTGGAGTACTGTTTCGATATCCCACTCATTTCAAAAAGCACATAATGAAGACTTATAACTGCGTTGAATTTATACTTTCAGCTGTTATTTCTGGTTTCAGATGAACAGCAGGTTTTTTTCTGTTTGTTTTTTTAAGAGATTTCGTACCAGTCGTTATTCATTTATAAACATCCTATACACTGTTTGTATATTCGTTACTAATTTATTAATTAAATTATCATTTTTAAAAGTAATTTTTATTATTATTACTTTATTTATGGTATTTTTTCTGCTTGTTCATAAATTCAATATAATTTATTAAAACATCTAAACATTAAAAATGAATTTTTATTACTACTAATTATTTATTAAAAATCTCCTTTTGTTGCACTTTTTCTTTCCGAATTTTTCTTATGACACATTTAGCATTAGATTTATCCTTAAAGAAAAGTTAAGAACTGTAGATGTAAATAAATAATTTTGTAAAGCTCAAAACTTTGATTGTTAATTTTTTTGTATTACTGACTTTAATTTTAAATTAAAAATTATCTTTTTCTCTAATTGTAATGATTTTTAGGTTCAGTTTTTCTTTATTCGAATTTTTCTTGTGATTCATTTAGTATAAACCAGGTTCGTCAGAATAAAAAGGTTACGAACTATCGTAATAAATACATAACTTTTTTACAATTCCCACTATTAGTTCGCTATTCTCTCTCTCTATATATATATTTATTTATATATCTTGCTCAAATTTTCAGTCGTTAGTAAAATTCTTTTTATTTATCCATTCAAGTTCAAATGCCTTTATTAAAAACTTGTAATGGATGACACTTGATGTTAATACAGTTTTTTAATATTACTTCATTAATTAATTTTTAATACTTTAAATAGAGTTTTAGCAGCTTGTAATGGAAATTGAAATCACCAATCAATCTTCTAGTTCAATCTTTAAAATGCAAGGTTTTCAGCGTTTATCACGAGAGAGTGAAAAATTCGAGTTCAATTCTTGCGAAAGTAGGAATTGAATTTATATATATATATATATATATATATATATAACTTTATAGATTCAAATCTTCAATAGTAAAGTCTTAAAAGTTATTGTCTTTAGTTCTTATTAAAACAATTATTCTTTTCTCTAACTGTAATTATTCTTAGATCCAATTTTTCTTTATATGAATTTTTCTCGTAATTCATTTAGCATACCTAGATTCATCAGCATAGAAAGGTAAGGAACCATTGGAGTAAATATAAAACCTTCTAAAACACAAATTTTCCTTTATGAGCTTTTAGATATTTCTAACTTTAATTCTTAATTAATTCTTTTCTCTAGCTGTAACTATTTTTAGCCCCTACTCTTTCTTATTTGAATTTTTCTTGTAATCCCTTCAGCTTATTCAGTACGTAAGAAAGTTTGCGAACTTTTGAAATAAACATATGCATTTTAGAGGTCAGAGCTTTGATGGCAAATTTACCTTAAAACTTCGTCAACGCCAAGTGACGCTACAGGGTCTATAATTAGCGTTCCAAAGGAAGCAAATATGGCCTCCATGGGTGAAAAACCCCGCCGTAGAGTTAATTATTGCAATGCCTGACAGACTTCCAATTCACATGGGGTTCAATGTAACTTGTCATAAATCCAGCTCTCCTCTTCGAGAGGTACAGGAGGATTCATCAGACTCCAAACAGACAAAGATCTATCTTTTTTCCTAAAGTTTCCTCGTGGTAGGACTCGCTGACAACTCAAAGAATCTCTCACACACACGCAGGAATCGGAGAACTTCTTGGAGATGAATCTGTCAGTCGTCTGCACACATTATTTTAAGAAGTTCTGAGATATTTTGGCTTCCGTACCGAATTCGCAGCGGCGCTAACGACTTGGAGAAGAAAGAGGGTGTTTATTGTGGAGGGACTCCCTCCTCGACATTATCGCTGGGTAAAGTTTCGGAAAGGTGCTTCGGTTGATTTTATGCGCAGTTTCCTGTTAAAAAGCTGTGACGAATTAATCCAGCGGGTTGGATTTATGAGCGGCTCCAGTGAGGTTTGTGACATCGTTTAAGGCAGTTGTAAAAAAAAGTAAATGATGCTCTCCTAAGAGTGAATCATCTGAGTTATAAAAAGAGATTATCCATTAAGTTTTGATAAATTTATTTATAAGGTGTATTGGTTTTATAATACGTATTATCTTTATTGGTTGTTGAATTTTTAAGACAATGATTTAGGCAACATTAGATACGGAGTATTCCCGTTGATAGGCAGTTTTATTTCTTCAGATTAGAAGTATACAAACAGAAAGTACTATAATCATCAATATATATTGGATTTCTAGAATTTAATGAATCCCCTGGTATCAAAAATATGAAAAATAAAAAAGTTTATAAAAAATTATTTCCCGATTCTAAATATGACTTAGAATATTCGACGTTTGATCAAAAATCTGTTTGAGTGAAGTATATGAGTTATAAAAAGAAATTATCCGTTAAGCTTTGATAAGTATTTCTATAAAGTGTTTAAGTATTGTAATGCGTATAGTATTTACTGGTTGTTGAATTTTTACTTCATTGACTTAGCCAGCATTAGGTGTGGAGTATTAATGGTGATAAACACTTTTTTTTCAGATCAGAAGTACATAAGCAGAAAATATTGTAAATCGCGAAATTATAATGAATTACCTTAAAATCGGACATCTAAAATTGATTGGTATAGCTCTTGCGCCAAAAAAACTGCATAAAACTAAACTCAAACTCAAAAAAAAAAATTTGCTGATAAATAGGACAGAATATTTGACTTTTGATCAAAAGCCTAAAGGAATGAAATACATGAGTTTTAAAAGCAGATTATCTAAGTTTTGATAAATTGATTTGTAGGACCTGTAGGTATAGCAATGCAAATATTGGTACAATGAAATTTACCACAATGATTTAAGCATTATTAGATCGAGAATATTTGCGCTGATATGTATTTTTATTTTCTTCGTTTAGAAGTATACAAACATAAAGTATTGTAATCATCAATATATTCGACCTTGAGTTTTTAATAAATCTCCTTTTATCAGATTTCTTTGAATTCTGAAAAAAGAATTCTAATTTTAACTATGTCCATTCGTAAAAATGACTTAAAATTTTCGACATTGTTCAAAAATCATATTTTCGGTTTTAAATCTATCTGTCGTTATACCTGTGAGACTATAACTCAAATGAAGAATTTTGAAGATGACGTGTTTTTTTTTTTGTCGAATACAATATTTTCTCTTCGTGCGCTTTATTTATAAAAGAATTAAAAATAATGTGCATGAATCTTTAGCATCTTTTTAATCAGATTTTTTAATCCTTGCTTTCAAAAAAATTGATTAGATAAATAAAAGTATGTTATTTCCAAACACTTCATTGAAATTATCAAGGAATCGCATTAAATCGAAATTATCCTATAATTTCAAACTGGCAAGTCGTCGTATTTATAAAAATTTATTTCGTGTTAATTGGAAATCAGTCTAATAATTTCGATCAAATTTTATATTTAGATATTTTTTTGATTTTTAAATTTATTTATATAGGTAATTATTAAAGAAGTTTTCTATCTCTTCTCATGCTTACTATGTCCTGGAGCGCCATCTCGTAACCTTTTGTGGTACTTGCTTTGTTGCCATAGAATGAAAACCTACTGGTATTTGCAACCTTTGTGAGATGACGCTATATGTCATTATCCGAATATAAATACGTTAGATTCAAATCCAATAGCAACAATGCAATTACTGTGTTTTACCAATTCGTATTACATGTTAAACTAAATACATTCGTGAATTTTTTTTGTAGGTAAGATTGAGAAATATTCATATTTTATCAATATGTGTTTCGTATCTAAATATTTTCTCTACAAAATGATTAAAAAATGCAGAGTAAAGCTTCGTGTCCACTGTACTTGTCATTGATTAGTAATTCCTACTACGTATTCTTGTTTCGTTTTTTTTTTTTTTTTTTTTTTTTTTTTTGGCTTGGAATCAGAATAAGGGATTCGAAAATTTGATATCGAAGTTTGTGCCGCTGATGCTCAATATTTAGGTAGTCTATGGTATCTGAAAGTGAGGATTTCTCATAGAGATTTATAATTAATATGAAGATAATAGCAGAACTCTATTTTACTTATCCATTTCTCACATATTACTTTGTGCTTCTTTCCAATCAGGCTCTATAACAGCAAAATAACTTTTTATTTTTGACCGACACTCTCAATAATTCGAGAGTGAATTTCTCTCTTATTTTCATTATAATTCTTATATCACTTTTACTTAGCTTTAAATGACAGATTTCTCAAAAAATTCAATGAAAAAAATCTTTTTAATCTAAAGCAACGTCTATTATTATTAACAAAAACTTCCTTTCTTTAGCACTACTTTGTGAAGGCAAAAATCTATCAATTATGGCCATTTCTTCTGATTGAAGAAATTATTACGAATTACATGACATTCGTCAGTTCTGTCGCCAATGAGCCAAATCTAGAAAAAAATAGTCTGCAATGAAGGAGAACAAAGTGAAGAGGATAAAAAGGAGCTGAAAGCTAAAAAAGAGAGACGAGCCAAGACAAATGAGCGCATAACATGAGACCTGTCTCTAGTCAAGAGAGCAGCACATCACAAGTGAAAGAGCGAGGGCACGAAACATGGCAGCCACCAAGAGAGGGAACAGTTCCAGAAGATTTTAGATCTTGGAATGCTAAAAGGGCCTATATCTCTCCATCAGATGATGCCAGAAAAAAAGATTTCGCCAAGCTGGGGAGAGAAAAAAAAGCGGTTCCTTGCCACTTTCTCTTGTGTGATCCGTCGCATTGAATTATTTCGATAGTAAATAAGGTCGTATTTTTAGTCAGAGTTCGGATCGACTATGCGCCACCGTTTGAAAAATGGTTGGGCATGCTGGATTGCAGTAGAGAAAGGGCTTAAGTCGTGTTTCTGTTTCAGCAAATTCTTTTTGTATTATGCTTTCTCGAGTTCTTTGAACGTCACTTGAGTTATGAAGGCTACTCCTCACATGCACTAACAAATCATCGTTGAACACATAGAGGACAGGAACAACTCAACCATTTTTTCATTTTCGGATTTTATTACCGTATATTCCCTTCTTCTGTCATAAGGAATGATTGCTGCCAGTGTGAATAATGAGTTTCTTTAATAATAATTTATTCATCAATTTTATTGCTTTTGAATAATTTGTAAACATTTTTTTTCTAAATCACCATGATAAATTTAATTCATCAGCTTCAGTCATGGCGTCCACTCCACATGATTTAGTCTCTAATTTTTAAATCTCCAGAGATGACATTGGAAAATTTTACAGATGAAAATATTTCTTCAATCATGCGTGGCCTGCGTGTTATGTTACTTTCTGTGAAAAAGAAGCTCTAGAAATCTCAAAAATAGATGTTTATTGTACGAGGTATTTACAGAAGTGAATAATGTACAAGGAAGATACAATAAATACAATAGTATATACAAATGAAAGTGAATAACGGCACCTACATCCTAAACACTGCAATTCGTAACATGTTGCATTATGTGATAAAAATACAAAAGCTAAAAGAAAATACAAAAGAAATGCTTTGAAGAAATACAAAATCTGAATTTGCATATATTCCCTTTGTTATATTCTTGGTACTCCCTAATATTTGAAAGAAAAGAAAATTAGGTGACTTGGTTTTAAAAAGTTTAATAGATCAATAAAATATTCTTCATGAGTTTTTATCTTTTAAAATTTGTTTTCATGTTTGTAAAAAGGAATTTTTGTAATTGACGTTCGTCTGTCTTTCTGTATGAGAGTTCCTTAATTTATAAACATAATGAGTTTTTGAACATTTTAATTATGGTATTTGGTCCCTCATATAAATTGATGAGGTTTTAAAATATACCCGGCAGTTGAAACACCATTTGTCAAAAATATTACCTTCAATTGGAAATTGTTCTAGAAATTATAAGGAAGAATACTGCTGATTTTTTATAAAAATATAGCTTGCCTAAAAATACCTACTTTTTTCCTTTTTAAATATTTTTAAAATACATTAATTTTTTTCATTTTACATTATTAGAAAGACAGGAAGACTGAAACCTTATACATAAAATGAAGACATTGTAAGAAATTGGATAGAAAATGTGAGTTAAAAATAGTTGATAATGAAATATTTAAAGGAAATCATAACAAATATATAAATAATTAATCAAAATTTTCTGAAATACCATTAAATTATTTCCAGAATCAAATAAAATATTTGATTCATTTTTTCCATTGATAATGCTAAAATGTTTAAATTTGATAATTAATAACTGCAATGATTTTTCAATTAAACGTTAATCTTAAAAATACATTTTAATACATTTATGTTTAACTATAATTTAATTTATTACTTAGCGATACATTTGAAGACTATTAAGTTTCCCCTATATATATTTATTGATTATCTGTAGCAACACTCGAGAGTTTAAAGGCCGCGTTTAATTTCCTTTGTATCACACTTACTCTAATAATAAACGATAGATTTTAGACAACCATAACCGGTTTCCAATCAATGCATATCGTTGTTTGGGATTCCGAACGAATACTAAACTCCGTTGTTATGGCAACCCACACCTTCACCCATTGTTCCACAATGCATTGCGTGTCACTGAATTATATTTTCTTTATTTCATTCTGTATTTGGCTACTTGCTTAGGAGTGTATTACATTTCGCAATTTGTTACGTGTATTTTTTCATGAGAGAAATGCCACAAATGGAGGCATATGTATTTTTTTTTATGTGGACGTTTACTAGCCTTCGTGGTTGTTTATTTGAACTAATATGATAAAAATGTTGTTCTGTTAGTCGGATGTTTTCTGCCTTTCAAAATGAATCAAAACTAATAACTCGGTTTCAATAGAACTCTCTGGAATGATAAATCGATTCTATAACTATTTAAATTTTATTTTGTTTCATGCTGTTATAGCACTGAATTTTAAAGCTCAATTTTAGTTTTTTTGCATGTACACGTGCAGTATTTTTTAAGTGCGTATGAATATACATGTGCAGTATTTTTTAAATGTGCATAAATATGCATGTACAGTATTTTTTAAGTGTGCATAAATATACATGTGCAGTATTTTTTTAAGTGTGCATATCATTTTTCAAGTTTTATCGTTGCGAAGATTTTAAACGTTTTTATTTAATTTAGTTCGTTTAAAACTTCTGGAAATGGAGATTTTTTTTATTCTTACGTTTCAATTGTGTCTAGGTTTTGAAATTTTTTTAACGTGTTTTCTTGATGACAGTTATTTTCGAAAATTCATTATCAATTAAACGATTAATTTAATTAAAATTTGATAACATACCGTTGATGCATCTTCGCTGATAATGAATTTGGAACTTTCATTATCAATTAATTGATTAATGTAAATAAATGTTTTCATAATCTAACAGTCTTTAGTTTGAATTCGAGAGAAAAAGTCCCAAATTTTGATTTGCAAATTATAGAAAATAAAGAAAACGAAAATCTGTTCTTAGAATATTAATTAAAGAACAGTATTAAATGAATTTATTAATATTTGATTTTAAAAAGTAAAACTATAAAAAATATTATTATATTTTTATTTTAAGCTACTTGCAATCAAATGATGCGTTGTGTGCTAATATGCTAATATTAAATAAATATATATGTATATAGTATGAAAAATTTCGAACAATCTTTCGTATTTTATGTTCAGAGTTTGTTATAAGAATGCCATTATGCACATACACAATTTTTCAGAAAAATCTCTTACAAATGAAATTGCAAAAAAATAATTATGGTATATTCCCACTTTAAGCAAATTCAATTTCTTTAATTCTCAATGCTTTGGATGTAATCAATTGCTTTGGCAGTGAAAAATGAACACTAGATGTAAAAATGTAATTAAATGTTCTAACATTGGTATAAAAACAATTCATTACGCTTTACATTATTTTCCTGTTCATTATTTCGTGGATTTTTATCCACTGTTACTTATTGTATCTAAATTTTCACTAATGTAAAATGGAATCAATCAATTCTTTTACACAAAATGATGTACTATTTATTTTTTGAAGAATGTTACTCTAGTTTGACATATGTTATTAATCAGCAAAAACATTTGTACTAACTTTAAAATGTGTGAAAGAACGTGGCCCACATAATGAAGCAATAATGAGCATTCTATTTATATAAACTCAGTTTTAAATAAGAAAAGCAAGAGAAAAAAATATGCAATTTTAAAACTAAATCATAATTCGTTTGTCATGGTTAATAATTTAAAAAATATTGCGTAATAAACAGTAAAAAGGCTGAAATAAAAGTGCTTATAATAAAAATGGTTAGATAATTTTAAAAATAATTTTTTGAATAAATAAGCTAGCAACGTTATTATACAGAAGCTTGACTGTAATAATTCTTTAAAGAAATTTTATAATAAAAAGTGAAATCTCATCTTTTAATTCAAGGATTATAAGAATTTGAGAAATTTCTTATTACTTTTGTACTTGGATTTTTTTTATACAGCAGTAAATTATTTGAACCTCTAAAACATGCCTCTAAAAAACTGCTCACTTACATAAACTCAAAGGAATAGTGACTGTCAAAAATGAAATTGACAATATTTATTTTATTTTTGGTTTTGATGTCAATTTGGAAAATATTAATTCAAATTATAGACGATTGTTTAAGATTTTATTAGTACATAATTTTAAATATCGCAGTTGCTTTATTTAAATTATGTACTATTATGCGTCGATTTTAATAATTTTGAACGAGCTAAGTTCTATTACATTTCGAAGTTGTTTTCTGATTTCATAACTAAATACATTTGTCAATGACTTGTGAAAATATTTTACGATTATAGTCATAATTTATTAATATTGAATATTTCACAGGTGTTTTTTTTGGGGGGTATAAAGAAAGGATTTCATGAAAGAAAAAAAAAAGACAACAAAGCTTCCACTTGTTACTTTACTAATAACAGACAACAAAATGTCAATCAAAATCTCTAAACTCTATTGTATTTCCATTTTGAAGCTGATTTCCGATCGCGCTACTAAGTCCATTTGACACTGACTTTTGATGTGTTTTATAATGCTAGTCATAATTTGTTATTTTCATTTTAATTTTAAAACTGGAATTCAGGAGATAAATAATTGTAACAGAGATTTCAATTTTTGTTGTAATAGTAACAGAAGCAACATATCTAATGTGCTCTCTTTTTGAGCAGAAAATATCTCTCAAAATCTTCAAATATTGTATTTCGATTTTGAAGCTAATTTTTGATCTTGTAACTTGAGTCCATTTGACATTGACTTTTGAAATGTTTTTCCATGCAAGTCTTAATTTATTAGTATTCCATATTACTCAGTCGTTTTAATTTTAGAAAAGAAATTCATGTCAGAAATAACGATATTGAAGCTTCCATTTTATTATTGTAATATTAATAGAAACAACAGATGTAATGTGCTCTCTTTTTAACAGAAAATTTCTCCCAACACCTCCGCTTAAAGCTAAATCATAATTACTGTTGTAAAGCTTCGTTTACTTTAGATATACAAGCAGACGATTCTACTCTGCGGACGATAACATCGGTACCTGAAAACCCTTTCACGGTGAGGTGGTTCATACTTTTCCGCGCAATCACGTCCATTTTCCAGAGCCGGAGAAGAGGAGGTCACGTGATCCATTCCATGCAAGAGGAAACAATGTCGTTGTGCTCTCGAAATTTGCTGATGATTTTCTTTTTATCTCCTGCTCTCATCTCTCCCGGAAGAAGGCCCGGCGAACTGTAACCGCAACGGGGTTCTCGATCCCGACCGAGTTCATGTGCTGCCGGTTCTGATCTAGTTTCGAATCGTGTGACCTGTCCCAAGGACAGTGACGAAACCATTTGGTGGGTGATTAGTTAAAAGGTCACGATTGGCACCTAACGGTTTTGAGGGTGAGTTATTCAAAATAGCCAAAGAATGCCTATTAGATAACCCATTTTTAAATTTAAATGGATTCTGAAATAAGCGGTTGTAATGAATTGAGATGACGGAAAGCAATTTCGAAACCAACTTTCGTTAAAATATGCGAGCTAGTTTTCGATTTCAGAATCTCAAATTCCATTGTTTTCTGAGAAATGCAGATTAAAGTTGTTTATGCAGTGCCTTAGTCTTCTGTAAGGTGGCTTTTTAAAACTATCCAAAAAACAGTGATGGGACAAAAACAAATTGGTTGGTGCTCAATTAAGGAAACTGTCTTATAGCCGGTCACAATTAACTCCTAATGGTTTCGAGCCAAACAATTAAATAGCCACAGAATGTGTTCGAGATAATAAAATTTTGAATTCTTGAAATGAGTGGTTATTGTGAATTGTTGCTCGTTAGAATATATGAGTTAATTTTCGATGTCAGAATGTCTGTTGAATTCGATATTCATCCTCCGTAAAATTATTTTTTAAAACTTTGTCATTTGATGGGTGATTAATTAAAGAAACGTTCTTATTGCAGATCAAGATTTATACCTAACGGCTTTTTTGGTGAGCCATTCAAAATAACCGAAAAAAAAAATGTATTCGAGAAAACGAATTTTTTAAATTTAAATGGTTTTTGAAATGAGTGGTTGTTATGAATTGTTGAGATGACGAAAAACTATTTCAAAACCCACTTTTTTTGGAATAAGTGGGCTAATTTTCGATTTCAGGAACTCAAATCCTTTTGTTTTCTGATAAATTCAGCTGTTTATGCAGTGATACATCCTCTGTAAGACAATTTTTCTAGAAAATTTTTTTCTCAAATATGAAATGTACGAAATACAATATAATGAAAATTTTAAATTCTGAATTTTACACATATGTATACACAAGTTTTAGACTACCCTGAGACCCCAAAAAAAATTAATTTATTTAGCTGTCTGTCTCTTTGCCGATTGGTTTTTGAACAAATTACTTTAAAAAAGTGTTGAAAAAAATTAAATGAGTGAAAACAAATTGGCACATAACTTTTACCACCAGTTTGTAAGATTCAATCAAATTTCAAACGAAATCCATACACATGATAGCTGTTTGACTGAATAATTCAAAACACTACTATAACAATTAAATAAGTAGTGCCAAAATTTTTTGCACAAATTTATCAGGACCTATATTAAATTTTTAACTAAATATGTGAAGGGTTTGACCATTTGTTTGTCTGTACTTCCGCTTGCACGTATTCAATCTCACAATTGATTGTCTATCCATTCTTTAATTTGCATGTTAACGCGATAATTCTATAACACAGTTATTTTGGAAAGTGAAATTCAGCATATGGTTTTATTGCTAAATTATGAGACAAAGTTTAATTTCAAAAGGTCAATGAAAAAGCGTTCTAAGTATTAGGTTGGAAACTATGAAACGGGCGTCGAATGACAGTAAAACTAAACTGAAAACGGCCGTTTCATAGTTTCCAACCTAATAGATACTTGATTTTCTTCGCTATATTATCAAACAAACAAAAAAAGTCATTATGTTCGCGGCTTAGATGAAAAATTCATTATTTTATATAGGAGAAGGGGTGAAGGATAAGAACTTTTTAGAAAATATACAAGAAAGTTCGTCCTGCTAATTTTTGTTGAAATAAAAGTCTGATATGACTCTGGAATTTCTTGTAAATATGTTAGTACCAGAAATTGACTTCTACTAAAAATTGATTATTTTGTGTTTTTAATGTTATTTTATTTTTCGTTTTTACATTGTATTGCTATCCCTTATTTAAAATTTCCGACTAATAAAAATTAAAAGTTTAATTTAGTAACACTAAAGTACCGTTTTAAAAAACATAGGAATATTTTGGGAAGCAGTCAGATGACGAGGATAGCAATTGAGCTAGCACCAACTCTCCAAGCTTCCACATCACACTCATGGAAGGACGTTTGTCCTTGACGGATTTAATGTGCATTAAACCCTCTTAGACGATGGTTCTTTAGTGGAATAGGATATCAAGCTTGAAACTCTGTGGCTCTCGAAGCCGAGACCTAACATCTATGTCGCTGCACAAACTTATGGGAATTAAAGGATACATTCGCAATAGTTATTGAAGTTGCAAAGTTGTAGGGTGTCAAAATTACATAATTATAATATAAAATCTATACAAAAATAATTTATAAAATACAAATTATCATATATAGTCGTTGTACATCAAATTTAATTAAGTACAACACAAATTGAAGAGGTTTAGTAGCTTACTAATCATCTACTGAGAACAAGAATAATGTCATTTGCTCAAAAAATAATTTATCCATTACCTGCAATAACAAACGGATTACACTTTGCAATCGCCACTAAAAATTTTATAAGCAGCAGAGGAAATAAATTTTATACAATGCAAATCAAAACGATGCAATGATCTCAAAACAATTTTATGTATAGATACTTGGACATTTAATTTTAAGATCAAAGTTGGACACATAATTTATTTAGGATTTTCTGAACGCGACTTTTCGGCTGGTGTTTTGTCAAATTCAGACTTAGCAATTTTGAAAATCCCAATGAGATATATAAACGTACATTTTATTAATTCTAATTTTAGAATTAATGTTAGCAAAGTATATTTTTTACTGAATCAATAGTGTTCTACAACTTTGTAATTGATGTTTTCCCGTAAGTCGTGTCATTTTGGGAATGAGAAAGCTAATATTTGATTTTAAGGTAAGGAGCATTTATAAGCCGTGCAAACACATTTATACTTATGGGCACATTTTCAGTTGTTGCTGTCACATGGCTGTATACTAATATCAAAATATTGCTACACCAAGCAAGGTTCAGCCAACGAAGCTAGAAACTTGTATCTTTAAAGTAATGACGAATGAATCCTACAGTAAGTGATTTTTGCTGTAGATGTGGAAGAAATGTGTGTGTTTTCTCATTTTTTCTGTTATTGGCAAAATTTTTTGATTTTCAAATGGACAGTAGTCTTCCCAAAGTTTCAGAATGATTTCATAATTTTTTAAAAAAATATATCTTTTATTATTTTTTTCTTATTTCGACATCATGCAATTAAATATTGTTACTGATTTGCCACACTTTCTATGATATTTTTTTAAGTGCAGCTTCTTTCCAAAAATATTTTATATAATATGCAATCTAACCTCACTTAGCGTACACCTCTCATAACAAGTGATTCATATAAAGATCCAATTAAAATGAGAAAAAATGATTAGGATAACCGACTATGTTTTGTACAATGAGAAGCGATAGGGCAGGTCATATGCTTGCTCATGTTTTATGTACCTGTTGTAAACACGCTCAAATATCTGGATTCCTTTTTACGACTGCATTTGTTGTCGTAAATGGGGGCACTATACCAATATCAAGTTAGCTTCAGCTAACAAAGCTAGAGAACTTGCTTCTTTAAAACAACGATGAATAAATTGCCCTCCCTCAAAGTGAGTTTTGTGTATATTTTGAAGAAGCATATTTTCTTAGTTTTGTCCTGTTATTGGTAAATGTTTTTCAAAAGAACAGTTCTTTAGCCCTCCTAGTTTGTTTGTTTTTAATCTTAAGAAATGTATGACATTGGTTCTTCACTTATTTTCATCATCTAGACATCATGTAACTAAACTTTATTACCCTGCCTTTGATTAACATAGAATTTTTATTCAAAGATACATAATATAGTATACAAACGTGACTTAACGAGCACATCTTATCTAAATGATCAGCCAACTAGTGATTCTCTCAAAAAACTGAACTAAAAGTGAAAAAAAATTTATTAGAATAACAAGCAAAGTTTAACGAGTAGAGAGGAGATATACATGCTGGATGGACCTGCACCAATCTCTTTGAGTGCTTATTGAAAAGAACACTTAAATCTGTAAGAAAGATTTTGTTGGCCGAATGGTATTGTTGAATGTAAATCTAAGGATTTTGATCAAGTGTCCGTCGAACCTTAATAGATGAAACTTTCTATCCAATGAAGATCTCTATCCAATATACCTCTCTCTCTCTATCCAATGAATCCTCTCTAGAGATGAAATCTCTATCCAAAATGATGGACTATAAGGAGATAAAACCGATATATATGTGGATAGCAAAGACACTGATAAGTTTGTTTAAAAAGTAACTATTGAAGAATTTAAAATGCTACTTTCTGTCTCTAGCAAAAAAAAAAAAAAAATCAATAGAAGTGGTAAAGAGAAGAAACCAAGCACTCAAGGCGTTGTTGAAAGCATGGAAAGCATTGGTTATTAAGAAGCATTACCTTAATAAGGCAATAATAGTACTTCTAAATTCATTTAACTATAATGATATGTCTCATTTTTATCAACTTTTGAAGGGTAACCAAAGTGAACATTTACAAAGAAACGTACATTTTAACCTTTTAAATTATAGTTGTAAATTAGTTAGAATTTTTTTTCAGAATGGAAAGCTTTTTCGTCCTTAAATGTGTTCTTATGGAAAAAGTAGTTTCAATGAACAGTAAAATTCCAGAATCAGTTATGCTAGTTGAGCGAGGTTTATCTTCTGTCTACCGAGATTTTGACAGAAAATTAAAGGATTTGGTTTAGGTTTAGGTTTTGTATGATTAATTGGTGCAAGAGTCACACCTGACCATGCAGCGCCAATCATATGGTAAAATTAGAATAGGTTTAAAAAGGCATTTTGTTTATGAAGTACAGAAGTAAAGATAAAATAGCCTAATTAGAGATTGGTAGAACCTAACGGATAGACTGATATGTGAAAGAAAAGATAAGAATAATAAAGACAGAAATGGATGGCATATACGTAACGTTTCGTTTTTATATAAGTTACTAAAGTAGTGAAATATTGCTAATTCAAATTAATTGCTGATCAACAATTTTTCTATAATCTGTTTTTTTAGCTTTTCAGAGCATTGTTTTGTTTTCGGTTTATGTCATATGAAAATATTCATTGATAATTGTTATTTTTACTTCGAAAATATTTTTTTTAAAATCCGAAATAGCGGGTTATTGAATATAGTGTTAAAAACTTACAATATTGCTTCCATCTACAGTAATACTCTTCCTCTTCCTTATCTCAATGTAAGGAAGAAAGCTTTACAGATATTTTAATGGATGCCTGTTCAACAGCCTTCGATATAGACGCCTTTGACAATAAGAGTGGAAGTTCTGGTAAGTTCAGGAATTTCAGCGATATCTTTATTAAGCCAAAATTCGCAGATCTTGACACGAATGCCATAAAACTCAATAGTTAAAGTGAGAGTAAAGTAGGTCAGTAGCCGAGTGTCAGAGTGTTGGTTTCCAGAGGGTTCTCTTCGAGTGTGTTGCGCTGTTACGATTATTTAACAGCTGACTGATGTTTATATTTATGCTATCAATTATTACAACCTCTGCCTTTATGTATAATTATGCTATTGTCGTCTACCTGCAGTTCAAATTTCCTGTGAAATAAAAGATTGTTATTACTGTAAATATTGTTAAAACATAGCTTCTAGAACTTTTTGCCGCGCATTCACTGAACACGATAAACACAATCTAAGCAATAGTAGCATGTTAGAGTACTTGCATAATTTTTCCAAACAACCTCTGCTATGTCTTTTTGATATTGATCAGAAATTCTTTTTCGTCTATATACAAGCGATTATTTAAACATAAAATTTTAAGAAGATAGTATTTTGCGCATAGTTTAATGCCTGTTTCCATATCAACAAATTAATGACTTATAAAATGCCAATTGAAATTTCATTTCAAACTACATACCTGTTATGAATACAATACGTCATTTTTTGACTCTTTAATTTTTTAGAAATTTCATGTATGTTTTTTTACAAAAATATTATAAGGACCAATCAATAAGATCAGATCGAAGGATATGATTCAAAAAATATTTGCAAACATTTAAAAACTATATTTTTATCTATTTTTAGTATTCGGTTCTTCAGAGAATAAATATCTTTTTCAGGTGCTTTCAATCAACCAAATGCGTAATTTCTGTATCCCGCTTTTTCTACTTTAATTCCTTACAATCTGCGCTTTATAAAAATTGAATAAGGACAAATCAACAAGATTGGATTAAAGAATATGATTCGAAAAATTTTATAATAATTTAAATATTACATTTTTACCTTTTCTTTTTAAAAACTTTTTTGCATTTGGTTCTTCAGGCAATATTATTTTCAAACGCTTCCAATCTACCAAATGCGTATTTTGTTGACAAATGTTTTTCCCTTTCAAACATACAGCATTTTTTTGCGTCTCCAATAGATACAGAACAAATTCTTCTCTAGATAAAAAACAGATTTTATCCTGTCTCACTTTTTCTCTCTCATGTACATGAGGCGAGTAAACATTGTTACTGCGTTTTCACCTTTTCCTTTATACCTCAATTAAATGGAAGCATGTCTCTCTGCTGCTACAAGATTAATACTTTTTCTTCTGCAAAAGAAAGTCGAACCCAGACAGACATTTGCTTTTGATGTTCTGATAGAATTTCATCCAGAAGAAAACTACTATCTTCTTTTGTCAGTCAGCGCTATATTGCGAAACTTCTCGACTGAATAAACGCAAGATACATATTTTTGAGAAAGAGGTCCATTTTTATACGTGACTTTCTCTACAACTGTTTTTCAAATCAATTTTATTTAAATTTTCCTATAGCACATGCCACTTCTTAGCTAATGCTTTAAACTTATTAACTGGAGACTGTTTTCTTTGTTGCTGCTACACATCCAGTTAAATTAAGTCTGCTCCATTTTGAATTTAATCTCGTTATTCTCTATTTTCTGTTTTAGCCTCTGATTTTAATTTGGCTTTTTTTTTTCTACTTTTGACTGCCACATAATTTTTTACTTTCTAATTACTGAGAAAATGTGTCTAGCTGTCTATTTTTAATGAAATTATGAATTTTTATTCATATTAAATGTATAATTAAATATTGATTTATTATATATTTCTATTAACGTACAAAATTACTTATTAATATTAGCTTCTCAGTATTGATTTATAAGTAAAATAATTTACAATCTATAATAATCTCTGAATTATTTTTAAAATTTTAATATTTAATTAATTAAAAAACACAATTTTTGAAACGCATTTTAATTAGTAAAAAATATTTTGAAATTAAAATTTTTTTCTTAAAATTATTTTTAGTTAAAAGTTTTAATTCAAATTAAAGTTACATTCCACAAATTCGTTTTTACAAATTATTTCAAACCTATTTGACATCAGTTGTTACGTAATGCTTAATAAGTACCTGATGATACCATCATACTTGAACCAAATCGTTGTTTTGAGTTAAATTAAAATAAATCAAAATAATCACACACGATATTGTGATTGCAATCTTATTCTGACGACGCTTTATTTGCATTGAAAAAAGAACACATCATTTTATAGAATTCAAAAAATGTTGTCATACAGTAAAAAATAGTACAATGTTATTGTTCAAATAATAAACTATGAATAATTAACTTAAATAATAATTATAATTAATTATGGCAATTACAATACTTAACACAGTAGTGTAAGTCTACCAAATTGACAATTGTCAAGATAATCCAATAAATTAGTAAAAAACTGGCAAAAAAAGAAAAAGAAAAAAAAAGAAGAAAAGAAAAGAAAAGAAGAAAAGAAAAGAAAAGAAGAAAAGAAAAGAAAAGAAGAAA
>JAPMOQ010055038.1:510555-541248 GCA_026543055.1 Argiope trifasciata | reverse complement strand
AATTTTTGACGTAAATTTAATATTTTTATTGAGTATCATGTGATCCTTGGCAAGCTGTTTGATGATTAGTTTTGATAGCGCACGAAAATCGAATTTGTGTTTCATATGCTTGTTTTTTTTAATTGATTGAAACCAAAATTTGATACTGAATTACAACTGCAGTCACAAAATCATTCATCGATTTTCAAGCATTTCAATCATTAGATTTTTGAGTTATTGTTCTTACATGCTTCTGAAAGTACTGAGCGACAGACAGTCAATTCCTTATAATATTTAGCTTAAAATTTGATAAGTGTCTATTATAGAAATATTTGGATTCTTCTTCGAACAATCTAACAGAGACTTCTGAATATAGTCTGATGAATAGTTTATTCAAATTTTGATAGAAATCTACAAATTTGGTGTAATATAGCAAATTTCATCCGTTTAGCTCAAAGCGTTAATGAGGTACTTTAGCTTCAAACAGAAATATGTCAAAAATGTGTTTTTCAAACGTACCCAAGTCTAAAAAGTGAAAATTCATGAAAATCTCGATGATTTTTATACTTTATATAAGAAAAAGTTAAAACATTGCGTTTTATTTTTCCCTCTCTTTAGGTTTCAATGCGGATGTCATTTGTGAGAACCAACTATTTTTTCTACAAGAAACATATTATTAAAGTGAAGCAACATGATTTTTATTCTCAAACCATGATATTTATATTTTCAGATCAATAGAATTTTGGAAGATGAGGAATTTTCCCGTCTTCTT
This sequence comes from Argiope trifasciata, assembly GCA_026543055.1. Lineage (NCBI taxonomy): Eukaryota > Metazoa > Arthropoda > Arachnida > Araneae > Araneidae > Argiope > Argiope trifasciata. The sequence goes on along the minus strand of JAPMOQ010055038.1, from coordinate 540,497 downwards.
CCATAAAATAAATCATTTTTTCTTGATGATTTGGCATAATTAAATAAAATCTATTGATTGAATCTTCAAAATCTATTGATCATCCTCAATATAATTCTCAAAGAGGAATTTCAACATTGGTAAGCCACAAGAATTATTTCTGAAACTTTCAACACCTTTCATCGTTTTCTTTTTCCAAAGAAAATAGTTTTTAATTAAAATGTTTATATTATTGTTTTCGTCTAAAATCGGTATTAATGTTTCTGCCTTAGCCTTGAGGGAAAAACAAAAATAAGTTTGACTTAAAATGCTTCCATTGATGTTTTTGTTTAAAATATTTGTTAACGCTTCTGCATTTGACTTCAAAATAAAACTTATTTAGGTTTAAAATCCTTTTTTAAGTTTTTTATTATTTAAAATTGACATTAATTTTTCTGCCTTAGCCTTGAGGGAAAAACAAAAATAAGTTTGACTTAAAATGCTTCCATTGATGTTTTTGTTTAAAATATTTGTTAACGCTTCTGCGTTTGACTTCAAAATAAAACTTATTTAGGCTTAAAATCCTTTTTTAATTTTTTTATTATTTAAAATCGACATTAATTTTTCTGCCTTTGCTTTTAAAAATAAAATTAAATTTGATTTAAAATGCTTCTATAAATGTTTTTTTATATCTAAAACTGAAAATAGTACTGTATTTGAATTTAAAGATAAAATTCATTTTGACTTAAATGCTTCTATTAACGTTTTTATCTAAAATCAATATTAACATTTCTTCCGTTGACTTCAGAATTAAAATGATTTTGACTTAAAATAATTCTATTAATTTTTTGTTTAAAATTAATATAAATATTTATTTTAAAAACAATATTGACTTAAAGACTTGCTAATAAAAGGATTTGATCGCTACCGATCAAATGACATAGTGGAATTCTAAATCAATTATTCATTTACAACCTTATATTTTACAGAAGAACAGTATCTTCTAATCTAGGGTTAAATATTCGCTATTTACACAATATTTGTAAGTTGAAGGTCTATCATGAAAACAGTTCAGAGAAAGATTCTTCCATTCACCCCAAGAAAAAAACCACAAGACGCTAACAGGTTGTTAGCCAGAACCTCTTGAAAAAACCATTCCTCAATCCAGAAATCTCTCTCTGTCTCTCTCTCTCCTATAACTGACAATTTTCTGCTATCCAAAGTCCACTTTCGACAATCATCCAGCAAAATTTTCCCTCAATTATCGCCTCTGTCTTTCGTGGTGTCGGACTGTGCCTTAATGACGCGTCCTATGCATTTCACTCTGGAAAACATGTCAGTGATTCCATCACAAAGGGACCGCCTGGGATCCAGCTGCTGGACAACTTTCCTTTGAAGATGCGACAGATCCAATTCCCACAATGAACTTTACGTGTAATCTAATGACCAGATGTGAACAATATGCGAAGGACATTCACCATCTCATAAGCTGGTGGCGTTTAACAATGGAAGCTTTAATAGATTGTGAGCAGCTGTCTGGTAATGTTGTTAATCTGGAATAGGAAAGGAAAACGTTACCCTATTAATGTTTTTTTTTAAATCTGAAATCAACATTAAGGTTTCTACCTTTGATTTTAAAAATAAAATTAATTTTGACTTAAAATGCTTCATTTAATGTTTATGTCGAAAATCGGTAGTAATTTTTTTGTTGTTGTTGAAACTGAGTGTTAATTTTTCTGCTTTTATATTTAAAAATTAAAATGGTTTTGACTTAAATGCTCCTATTACTGTTTTTGTCTGAAATCGGAATTAATGTTCCTGCCATTGAATTTAGAAATAAAAATCATTTCGATTTAAATTGCTCCTTTTAATGTTTTTATCAACAATGCTTCTATTAAAGTTTTTGTCTAAAATGTTTAGATTATGTTTCTGTCTGTTACTTTTTGTTAATGTTTTTGTCTAAAAATAGAGAAATCTTACGACATTTTTTGAAACCTCAACAAAGATTTTGATATAAAATTGAACTTAATTGAGGATAATTTAAAATCTAATTTATATTTTTACATGAAATGTAACTTGTTTTTCTGAATGAAGACTATACAGTTGCTATCCTATAGCTTGTTCTCTCGAAAAATATTTTTTTTTAAAAAATCAAGTATTGAATCTCAAAATCGCGCAGATAATCGATAAGTTAATGGCAGTGACTTGGAAGTGATCAGGAAGGTGAATTGTGAGGAGATGAAAGAAGCCTCCGCTGACCTTGTGCCTGGGTCATCCATTAGGCGGGTCACCATAACGACCTCCACGGTCCCGCTTTGGCGGCTTCTGATATCGTGAACGCTCCCTCGTGACATCGAGCCTCATCATCCACGTGTGAGGTCGCGCCTTCCCCTGTTTTAACCTCAAGTAGCAAGTACCTGACAGAAGACAAGAGAAATCTTTATCTGCAGCAGGTGGACCTGCTGATTCTGAGCTTTGCTGAAGATACCGTTTATTATTACAGACAGACTACATAAAAAAATTTAATAATTTGCAGCAGATAATAAAAAAAAGGATTTAATGAGTTGTTAAGTAAAGCGATAGTACAATTCAAATGAATGTATTAATGTCTTTCATCATTCATTCGTACATTCCATGATCCGTATGCTCACGTGACTGCCATTTATGCTTCGAAAATCACAATTTGTAATAGATATATATGCTATCAGCATTTGTTGACCATTTTTTACAAATTGCAATTTGAATTTTCTACATAAATCACTCAAATGCTTAGAATACTTGACATGACATCCCTTCACGTTTGAATAGAATATCATGTGCAGTGTAGCAGTTATCATGTGTGGTGTTAAAAAAATGTGGTTTTAAATCGATGAATTTCGGTGGCTGTCAGAAGTAACTTAATTAATGAATTGATTTCGCAATTACGATGATTCTGTTGTTGTTGTTATTTATGGCACTTCACAAGCCCGCTTACGACCTGCTGTCAGCGATTAAAGCCTAAATTAGTGTCCCTTGTTTTTTAAGTAGCCCCAACGAGGACCAAGAGTACGAATAAGCTACTTCATGCTTCATATTAGCTTGCATCATCCCTTTTTACAGGAGAGCACGTTCACACAACTCACAAATAGAATGCAGAATAACAAACATGCCGGAATCGGGACTAGAATTCGGGACTCCCAGATCACGGGGAAGGCACGCTCCCCTATGCCAGGATGATGGGGCAAGATGATTCTTAAATGAAAATACAAAAGCTGAATATTTTTCTGCAAAAAGGATCGTGTTCTTCATTATAAATATAATCGTTATTATATTTATAATGAAGAATTTTATTTTGTATGCGTTATATTGCTGACTTTAGATAAATATCTTTAAGACACTTCAGCAACTATTAGCAATAATGCATATATTTTTATCCAAAGAATAGTAAATACCTTGAATAATTTTTTTTGAATACTTTGAATTTTAGAAATGAAAACAAATTTTCTTTTATAATTATTATTTTTATTTTTCTTGCACTGGTATTTTAGATAAATTTCTTTAAAATATTTTCACAAATTTTAGTAACACTCCTAAATTTTTACACATTTTCGAACAAACAGTATCTTTCACAGTTGCTTCACGACTTTAGGAATTATATGAAATATAATACAATTTTCTGTTTAGTGTAAATATTTCGTCTTCCTTTAATTGGTGTCGCCAGGTGCTCTGTTTGCTAGATTTCTTTCATAAGTTTTCCAATGAAATGAGAAGTATATATTTCAAAATAACAAAAAATGACTCTATACGCTTAATTGCATGCTTTATGGCACGATTTCTAAATTTTTCCTTATTATTATTGGATGTTTATCTTTGTATTAAACCAGTAAACAAGTTCTTCTATATTCATTCTCTGGTCTAATATCTTTAATCTTCGTTTTGTGTGAAAATTCATGATTGCTACATATGTCATCGGTGGTTGTCGGCTTTCCAACTGCCTACCCATTCCGTAGTTAATTTTTCATTTTACTTTATTTTTCTCGATTGCACTATTTAACTGTTTATCATTCCCTATGAAGAAAAAGTTTCAATATTCAATTTCGTTTTATTGTACCAGTTTTAATTATTGTACTGATTTTGTAATTTCATTTTACTTAAAATGTCTTCACCGATAAATGTGTCATCAAAGATCACTTGTTCTACATTATTTTATTTTACGAGAGGAATCTAAGTATTGCTGTATACCAAAAGTTTAATAACTGCACAAATCTCGCCAATTTATTTCCTCTCTGTGGAAACATAATTAACCAATCAGAGAACGGTTGTTCGCTGAAGAAGATACAAATCTACAGCTCCACTTTTTTTTATTAAAAAAAACATTCATAAATTTAGGTTTCAAGTCTGATTTCTTGTTTGCATTATTATATTTATTTACATTTTGACCGACAGATTTGATTCCAAAATGTGAGATTTTTTTTCCACGAATTTCAAGCTCTAAATTTTTTTAATATCTTAACTGAACCTTAATACCATTGTGATACTTCTTAAAATGCATTCTATGTGTAAAAATATTGAAAAAAAATATTAATCAAAGAAGATATTATCTATTTGGAAGATCTTTCGGGGGGACATATTTCACATTTTATATTACGATATTAAAAATATAGATATATTCTTGAGCATTTATCAAATGGAATTTAAAGGGTTACAAATGATATATGCATTTCGCCACTCTTTTAAGATTCAAAAATTTGTAAAAAGGTATTACTTTTGATTCCTTAGTTTTAAAACAACATGAATCCACTTGAAATTCATTTATTGTAAGAAATATATATAGAAATTTATTGTGTTTTCATCTAATAATATTTCAGATAAAGTTTAGTTAAAGATAAAATGGGATTAATGTGGGTCACAACTTTAGATATCGTGACTTTATTAAAAGACACGCAACACAGATAAGATTTTCTTCAAGCAATCCCGGTTTGATTCCATTCCAATCAATGAATCCTAATTTACTTAAATGTATTAATTTTTGTCTCCTTGGTTCGAAAAAATATCCTGTTAATCTTTAATGGATTGTATTTTCGATATGTCATAGTTGCTCTGTAAATAGATTTCAACTTTTCTTTGCCATCAATATATTTCCAGTTTCATTCCAAGTAATTATTCTTTGCAGAAGTTCTAGAAATTTCTTTGTCTATTACTGATTAAATCCCAACCAATCATCCGCTAACTTTTGTTTGTCCAATCAAGCAAACATTCCGATAATCAATCATTTTGTTGTCATATTCATCTGCTCTTTTTTGTAGCCAATTGTTGATAGAATATACAAAAGTATGTCTGCTTCTTGTTTCGGTTCTTTTGTTTTTCTTTTTTCAATAGTTGCTAATATTACAAAAATGTATACCAAACTTATATCAAAAAGACAGAATAAAAATAGTTGAATAATTTTGAAATCAGAGATGGATTTGATTTTTCAAATGCTGCTCAAAATTCACTGAATTCAACTGTACTTTGTATACAATTCTTAGCATTTGGATAGATCAAGTATTCTTAAACGAAACTCAACAACAGATAGAGCAACATATACTACATTACATTTATTTCAAAATTCGTTACATTCCGTTAGATCCCATATTTGTAAACATTCTTTTGTTTCATATTGCAGTAGTTGCTAATATTTGAAATGTGTATATATATATATATATATATATATATATATATATATATACACTGATGGAAAAAATCCCTACACCAAAAAAAATTATTGTACAGTAATGAAATTTCAGGAATACATTTGTCTGGTAGAGAGTAGCTCAAGATCACAGGTAGAGCCATTGGCGAGAAAAGCCATTTCAAATGTGAAATTTTGGTACATTAGTAACCGGTGTAACCGCCAGAATTTTGAATACAAGCATGCAAACGTGCATGCATTATGTCGTACTGGTTCGGATATCAGTTTCTGGGATGGAGTTCCAGGCTTGTTGCACTTGGACGGTCAATGCAGGGACGGTTAATTCTGGTTGTGGATGACGCTGGAGTTGTCAACCAATGATGTCCGATACGTGCTCGATTGGAGAAAGATCTGGTGATCCAGCAGGCCAAGGCAACATGTCGACACTCTGTAGAACATGTTGGGTTACAACAGCGGTATGAGGGCGAGCGTTATCCTGCTGGAAAACACCCCCTTGAATGCTGTTCATGAATGGCAGCACAACAGCTTGTATCTCTAGACTGACGTACAAATTTGCAGTCAGGGTGCGTGGGATAACCACGAGAGTGCTCCTACTGTCATACGAAACTGCTCCTCAAACTATAACTCCAGGAGTAGGCCCTGTGTGTCTAGGCCGCAGATAGGTCACTTGCAGGCGTTCACCTGTCCTCCTTCTAACCAACAAACGGCTATAACTGCGACCAAGGCAGAACCAGCTTTCATCAGAAAACACAACAGATCTCTACTCCGTCCTCCTAGCTTGACACCACTCACGTCGCAAACGGCAGTGGTTTGGAGTCAGTGGAATGCACTGTACAGGGCGTCTGGCTCGGAGCTGTCCTTGAAGTAACCGATTTGTAACAGTTCGTTTTGTCACTGTGGTGCCAACTGCAGCTCGAATTTCAGCAGCAGACGATTAGCCACAGCTATACGCCGAATACGACGGTCTTCCCTCTCAGTAGTACCACGTGGCCGCCCGGAACCTGGTCTTCTTGAGGCAGTAACTTCCCTTGTCCACTGCCGCCAATACTCATGCACAGTGGATACATTCCTGCCAAGTCTTTCAGCAATATCGCGGAAAGAAAACCCACCTTCTCGTAGCCCTACAGCACGACCTCGTTCAAACTCAGTGAGCTGATGATAATGGCTTCTTCGTCTTCTCAGAGGCATCCTTGACTAACATTAACCCACTGCGTCAAATCTCAACTTTAAATAACGATCATGAACCTTACAGATTTATTTAAAACAAACCTCATTTGCATGTTCATAGTGTCGCTACTAACGCCACACTTACGCGTGTAGCTCGAAATTTGAATCCACGTCATCTTTCAGATGTATAAACACGCCTACCAAATTTCGTTTATCTAGCACAGCTCCTTCCTAGTGTTGGGATTTTTTTTCCATCAGTGTATATATATATAACTCATGTGTCACAACACTTTTCAAGGTGCAGATTTCATTCAGGTATTTCATTCACAGATCGTAATTTAGACCTGAATCAGAGAACGACCACCTATGAACCAGTAACCAAGAAGGTATTGTCTCAACAAGAATTTTATGCGGGCACCAGTCACCGCATACACGGGGGGGGGGTCTTCGGCCGGCTAGGTTCGAACAACTCAAGGGATGCAAATCCAACGCCCTACCAACCAGTCTGAAACTCTAATTATTGCTTTATATTGCCGATTAAAATATTAATCAGAATTAATTAGAAAATGTAAAATTTATTCCTTAATATCGAACATACGTTGTATAGTATTTTATGTCATTAAGCAATATTTACAATAGTTTGAAATGCTGTTGAATATTAAATGATATAATATAATATCGTATAATATTGCGCAGCAGTATCTCCTACCTAGGTTATGAAAAGTATCAAATTAACAAAGCAATTATATGTGACAAACATACACAGATAATTAGTTGCAATTGGTAATTATAGTATTTGAAGAGTTGATTTTTAAGATTCAAAAGAAATAGGATTTTAAAAATTGTCAGATTTTACATTTTTCCCCTATTATTTACCCAGCCATATTTCTTTAACATTTGATTTGAAATATACTATTTTTATTGAAGATGCAACTTTCTTTTTTTTTCTTTCTTTTTCACTTTCATTAAATCAATGGGCGAGATGCGATTTTTAATATTAATTAATTAAAAATTTTCTAAAAAAAATTTATTACTATTCAAAAATTTAGAAATATTAAGATTTCTATTCACTGTTTAGAGATGCTTTCTAAGCTTGTATTTATAAAATTTCTTTTTTTTTCAATCATGCATCAACTTAATTCATAACCTACATTTTATATTAAAATCATTTTCAATGCCAGTGCAATGTTGACACATCCCCCCTTTCCGTCAGGCTTGGCGATCGTTTCGGGCGCTAGAGAACGCTAGTGTCGTTGCTTTCCCATGATGAGTCTTCACGCTGTTTGATGGGATCGCTGCTTGACTGGAATCCGTAATGGGCCTCCTTTTCATCGCCAACAAAACATTGACCACGCTTTGATCGTGACACCTTCTTACGCGCTTTCACTCATTCTTTTATTAAAAAATAAATAAACTCGTGGGACTCGACGACTGCGCACAAATCGATCGACGGCCAGAAAATAAAAGCTGGCTAATAATGTATTACGAGCTTTGAAAAAAAATAAACCCTCAGGTTTAGGTTGTTGTGATATTGATCGCTTTGATGAAGATTTATTGTGGTATTTTGACGCTTTGCATGTTGTTTATCTTTTGATCAGTGGTGTAAATAAATGCTCATAGATGGCAGCACAAAAATTTATCGTTTCGTTTTAAAGTGGTTTCGATTTATGAGATGACGATCACTAAAATCGCAAATCGAATTAAATTTCATGAGCATATGTTTGTGAGAGGCTTAATATTTATCGCATTGTTCTGTGTAAGTGACACGTGCTGCGGGGATTTATTTGATGTAAAGAAACAAATAATTGTCATTCCAAACATTTGTTTATCTTTCATGCATTTTATCAATTGTGTTAAAAGAATACAGAGAATAAATTAATATAGTTTTATTTAATTTTAAATGATGCGGTATAAATTATTGATTATTACAGCATTTATTGAAATATTTTTTTAAATTAATGTGCGTGTTTTTAATGTGGAAAAAACTTTTAGACGTAACGTGAATGTGTTTATATGAGTTTTAATTTCAAGTCTCCATTCTGAATGCTTCATGTAACATAATGCATAACAAAATCGTTAACCTGTTTAATGAATTATAAATAAAAATATTAGTTCAGTTTTTCACATTCAAGTCAGAGGTAATTTATCGTCCAGAAAGGAAAAAAAAAGACTTGAGGAACTCTTATAAAAATGTGTTTAGTTATTTAAACGAAAATTTAATAGTATTTCTTACCATATTTGTACCTAATTAGGATTGAATAAAACACTTAAAAATTCAAATCTGTGAAAAGTAAGCTGACTTTAAAAAACCATGTTAAGATTTCTAAAATCATAAATAAAGTTATAAACATAAGAATTATAACAATTATCGTTAATGTGCAAAATCAAAAGAAAAGCGAAAAAAAAACTAAAATGCGAGGAAATTTAAATTGTTTGAAGAATATGGTCATGTAGTAAATAAATTACTTCTGTTGAGACAGCATTAAGAAGATATCAATTTAAAAGGCAGGTCCCATCCCCGCAATGAACTTCACATGAGGTCTAATGACCAGATGCGAACAATCAGCGAAGGAGATTAACCATCTCGAAATCTGGCGGCGTTTAACAATTGAAGCATTAAAAGGTTGTGAGCAGCTGTACGGAAATGTCTCTAATCGTAAATGGGACAGGAACGTTATAGTACTAAACAGAACAAAAAGTTGCTTAAGACTGCCATAGTCAGCAACAAAATTCCGATATTTCTACTGTAAAATATAAAATTCTTCTATATTTAATGCCGCTTTTTATGTTTTTCAAGATTCGGTTTTTACTCCCATATAGTCATCTGACTGATTTGTCGACAATCGAAATTGACTGTCGCAGTATAATTTATAAAAGAAGAATAAAAATAATAATTTTCGACTATGTGAAACAGCAGCAAAGCCATTGAAAATTTTCCATAATTCCACCAACAAAATACAAAGGAAAATCTTGTACTCAGCGTAACAGCTTTTTGCATACATTGGGAATACACTTGTTGCCTAACATATTCTTTATGTCTAATTTTTCCACAAATTACTAATGTCCAATCACCGAAACGGTCCTTAATCAGTCATTTAGCGTATTGAACAGAAGAAAAGTTTTGAACGAATTTAAAAAGTTGCAATCAAATTATCCCAAATAATTTTTTAATCACACAGATATAAGCAAGCAGATCATAATTTTCTTTCTATATGTATCATTTTCTTCTTCTTTAGTGAGATATAATATTAGAAAGCTGTTAACTGTTATGTAATGGATAACTAAGATTGAATTTATTTCCGCTCATGAATTCCAGTTCTAAATCTTTTGCTTCATCCTGTTTGAGTCATTATTCCAAAGCAATAACGGACAAAAAACAGTAAATTAATGATGTTAGAAAATAACAAATCAGTTTTAAAAGATTCGGAAGAGATACCGAGTTAAGTATGTAGTTAATATTCGATTCATGGAAAAGAATTGTCATAAAGCGATTTTTATGTGTTGATGAATTGTTTTAAAAGTATATATAATTTCTAATAACTGTCTTCACCATTCATCGTTATCGTTGATAACAAATTTATGATCTATTTATGATACTTTTGACAGAGTATTAAAAAATAATTGTTTGATTAGAAAAACGATTTTTATTGCGACATCGGACTGAACGGGGGGTTATTAGATGGTTTTACTGAAAAAATGCTTGTTTCTAAATTGAAGATCAACTTGATTTTTTCAAAAGTTGCCATGAATTTTTACTACATCAAATTTAAAAAATAAGAATTCTAAGAATACAATATTTAAAAAAAAAATGAAATCTATTTTAAAAAATGTCGTTAGAAGTTAATCATAATGCATTAAGTTATTATTTGTCTTAATTAAGTCATTAATCAGTTTAAACATTTGTTTGAGACAATCACGTAACTTTTACATTTTGAGATGGGAGAAAAAAAAAAGAAAAAAAAAACATCGTTTTTAAAATTTTTTACGTATGCTTAATCTGATAGTCTCGTAATTGTTTTGAACAGGTTTAAACCGGTTAATGACTGAAATTAACTATGACATATCCTAAGAATTCAAAGAATGAATTATTTGAAATCAAACTGTAACTTCAGTTGGTGATAAATCAACAAATGTGACAATCTTCTGCATTATTTCCTAATAACCATAAAAGAAAAAAATTGCCTTAAAAGCGATACATCACCATTTTGTTGCCAACACATTTTGAGACTTCAAAAGATCTTAAACACAAATAACGTCATATTCTGACATGATAAAAATAGAATCTTAAGAATGGTGAATACTTAACGTTATTGAAATATAAATGATGGTTAATTTTAATTTAAATAAAATAGAGTAAGTGATCTTCACAAGTTAAATGAAAGTATAAATTTAATTTGCAAAAGAAACAACCCTAAAAAATTCTAGGGATATCCTTCAAAATGACCGCTAAGTAATTGCTTCCTTTGCTTATTTCATAATCCTATATGTATAGTAGAAGATTAGCATACCAGAACTGGTATACTAAATTAAAGTTTATCAGAAACTTTCAATGTTTCTTTATCAATGGGACAAGCGTCAATTTAAATTAGCTCCCATATTAAGTTCAGATTTTCATTTTTTGAACAAAATTAATTTACTTTAAAACCTACTTAAAATAACCTCGATATCCCTTTCATAACTCCCCTTCTATCTGATTACCATTTTTTATCCTGATTCTATATACTAGTAAATTAGCATATAAGAAAGAGTATACAAAATGTATCGATTAAGAATATCAATATTTCTTTATTAATTGGACAAAAGTCAATCTGAATCATTTATGAAATGGTATACAAAATGTATAGGACAAAAATATAAAAACCTTTTTATTTATCGGTCAAAAATCGATTCGAAATCACTCTTGCGTGAGAAATTCAATCTTCATTTTGGTATGAAATTAATTTGCTCTAAAAACTACTTACAGGATCTTCCCTCAAATATCTTTTAAGTGGTTGCATTTATTAATGCGGTCACGAATGTGAGTAGTTTAGTGTATCAAAAGAAATTATTCAACATGAAAATATATGATACAGCTCCAATACTTCTTTATTAATCGGACAAGAATCGATCTGAAATAGGTTTCATTTATTGTTTATTTGATAATCCGACCCTGCATATGAGTAGTTTAGTGTATTAGATTAAATTATTCAAAATGAAAACGTATGATAAATCTCCAATACTTCTTTATTAATCGGACAAGAATCGATCTGAAATCGCTCTTATATTACAAGTACGGATTTTTATTTTCGTCTCCGTTGTTAACCACGCTTCCAATCAAATATGTCCTTAGGAGCTATCATTCGTCTTGGTCTTTCCAACAGTTCTGAGAAAATCGTCCTTTCTTTTTCGAACGATGCCTTCAAGGTTCGTCTTGCCGATAATGGATGCTTTGCAAATTGAAAGTCTGCGTAATTTCGGCCGCCGCAAAACTTTTCTTTTCATCTTAGCCGGCTATTTAGTTAGAAGCTTCACAAACAGTCTGGGTGATTTTTCGCACACAAATAATAACTGCGACTGCCATTGGGGTCGATTGCCACAGACGCATTTTTTTTTCTTTCAAGAATTGCTATTTCAAGTTCGCAGTTCTTATTTCACTTATTCTTTTTATTATCCAGGAATGTTTATTTAATACCTCCCATTCAATTATTGTATTGTTTATGGGTATCATATTTAGAGTGCATCCATTTCATATGGGATTTGTCAGAATATAATTAAAAAGAGTGCACAATTTTGATGCTAAAGTGATAATTGGAGTCGTTAAAAGTGATCGGTAAAAGGTGTGAATAAGTAGTCGTTAAGAATTAGAAAAGGATTTTTTTTAAATCTATTTAATAAAATTTTTATAGAAAAAGTATTGTAATCACCCAAAACTTGAATCAGACCTTTTAAAAAATTAAAAAGTCTTGAAAAAAATCTCCTTGAGTTTATAAATAAATTTTGCAGTTCTTCTTGTATTTCAATGTTGTGGTCTGTAAAGATATTGGAAAAAAAATACTATAAGCTACATTCATGAAATTTGATATATAGCTTCCAAATTTGTAGGTTTCTTTCAAATTTTGGTTGGAATTTTGTGGTAAGATTGTCTGTTCATCAGTCCATTCGATTCTTATCCGTGAGAATATCAGGCGGAAGAACATGCTTCCATTATTTAAAAATGTATTGCTGATTTTCCTTATAATTTAGACCAATCTTTATTTATCTTTAAAATAATACGGTGACGGTATATTGATTTATTTATTGTATAAATGTAATTATTCGGAAACTTTACTACATAAATAAATCTGCTTGCAGCAAAATATTGTGAATCTTTGATTCTGATATTGTAAATCTGTATCAGCTTTATCCCTCACAATAGTATTCAAGGCATTTATAGTGCATACTATCCGTTTCAGGATCCTGAAACAAGCACTTTTCGACCGTTTTACTTCGCAACTGGATGGCCACAGAAAGATGAGCCGTTATCAGCCTCCTAATGTCAGACAAAGGATTGTAAAACTCTGTACGCTTTTGCGCATGCGTTGGTTTGGGTTTAATTCGGCAACATAAATGCGAGGATGGAAGGAGATATTTTCATTCATCAATTAAGACTCGTGGTTTTATGAGACGTAAACATTACAGATAATTAGTAATACAAAAAGAAAGTACTAACGCACAGTAAAATATTTAAGAGCAATTTTTATTTAATGTAAGGGACCTTAATAATTAATTATGAAGAATGAAGGAAAATTTTCTGTTCTTAAAATTCAGCAATTACTTTTTTACAAAATAATAATGATATTTTTTTGTGTTAAAATGCTTCTATTTTTATATATATTATTAAATTTTTTTGGCAATGTTTTAATTGGCCGTTTTCTTCTTCTTGGTCACAGCATTTAATGATATTATATAAAATTTTCTTCGCACCATTCCTGAAAGCGTTTTTACCACTTTGGGTTATTCATATCAATAAGAAATTTTGAGTTAAAATAAAATGATGTCAGAAATAACGTAACACTCGCTCACACTCGAAAAAAATTTAACTAAAAAGTATCTAACTGGAGAAATCCAAAATCAAAAGTGAATACTGGAAATTCGCTTATCGTTCCGCATTTCATCCCTTAATGCGATGGAATCGTCGAAATGTGGTGATCTCAGAATCCGTTAACGAACAGTACTTCCGTGAAGAATCTGAGTTCATCTAAAGCTAAATGTAAACATCTCTTCTTTTCATCTTTCCTCTCATTCGTTTTCTAAGACGAAATAAATGCTTTCTGGCTCATGCGCAGAAGCATAGAAGGTATTCAAATTCCAGAATGAATCGTACTCAGTTTTCTTCATTATATAATACTATGAAACGTGTAAATTTGTGTAATGTGTAATGTTGTTAACGAAATGTGTAATGTTCTTAATTATTAGTAAACAAGAAATTCGAGTACAAATTATTAAACATTTGTTTGAGTATGATCTTGGGGGCTACAAGCTGTAGGCATAAGATCACATTTCATTTATTTTAGTAATTGTATTTTTGACTTATTGAGCTTATGTGTGTTGTGTGTGTGGGGGAAATTATAGGCCGACAGATAACCAACCCTTTCATTGATTTAATATAAAATTTAATACATATCTACATTTTGGTTTTTTAATCTGTGCACCAAATTTTATGCACCTGTCTGTTTTTGACTTTTATTCGGATGGCCGAACAGATAGACTTCTTGCAAATGGACTTAATTCATCATATGACAGATATCTATAAAATTGGTTCAAAGATAATATATCCAATTTCATACCTTTAATTCAAAGTGTTTTTGAATAGCGCCCAGAGGAACATAATTCCAAAATTTTATTTCAAATATCTCGTTTCTTCACGTACTCAATCTCCCAAATTTTGGCAATTCTAATACTTTCATTTTATACACTTCGTATAAGAAATTTTTGTAAAAAGATAAGAAGAATGAAATCTATTATCTCAAATTTCAAGTTATCATGTAAGAACATTATTATTTTTTAAGTTATTCTTAGTCTTAATTAATTTAATTTATTAACCAGTTTAAACAGATATGATTAAACAAACAATATCTTAACTTGTTTGGTTTATTTTTAAAAAATGTTCCGTGAATTAAGCAATAACACTGTGATTCCATGGAAAAAACTACAACAGCAGACGATAGATATTTCAAAAGCTATATTGTGAAAGTCCACTCAGTAAAAAGAAGATAAAACGCCAGTAGCTGCCGAAGCAATTTGAGGCTTCAACAAATTGCATGCGTTGTTCATTTGCATGTCTCAAAAGCATCTCCGCTTATCAGGGTTGTACATAGTTACTAGTAAAAATTTTTACTCTGGCTGTTAATAAATAGATTTGAAATTAGATTTCTGAGTGTATATAAACTTTTCATTTCCTCAGTATTGGTTGTTTAGAGATTTGTTGATAGTACACCAAATAATTCAGATTAGATTTAATAGAAAAAATCCTTAATTTTTAAATATTACACATATTATATTACATATAAGCACACTCTGAGGTTATAAAAACGGCACAAATTATTTAAGACAGGAGAAGTTTGCACGCCTTCGGCTTTTAAAAACGATGAAATCTAGAAACAATGAAGTTAGAACTCATTCTGAATATCAAAATATACTGATGGAAAAAAAAATTCCAACACCAAGTAACATTTTTGTACAGTAATGAAATTTTAGGAATACATTTGTCTAGGTAACATATTTAATTGATTAAAGCTTCAAGATCACAGGTAAAGCCATTTCAAATGTGAAATGTTGGTACATTAGTAACCGGTGTAACTGCCAGAATTTTGAATGCAAGCATGCAAACGTGCATGCATTGTGTCGTACAGGTGTCGGATATCAGTTTGTGGGATGGTGTTCCATGCCTGTTGCACTTGGGAGGTCAATGCAGGGACGGTTAATGCTGGTTGTGGATGACGCTGGAGTTGTCGTCCATTGATGTCCCATACGTGCTCGATTGGAGAAAGATCTGATGATCTAGCAGGCCAAGGCAACATGTCGACACTCTCTAGAGCATGTTGGGTTACAACAGCGGTATGAGGGCGAGCGTTATCCTGTTGGAAAACACCTCCTTGAATGCTGCTCATGAATGGCAGCACAACAGCTTGTATCACTAGACTGACGTACAAATTTGCAGTCAGGGTGCGTGGGATAACCACGAGAGTGCTCCTGCTGTCATACGAAATTGCTCCCCAAACCATAACTCCAGGAGTAAGCCCTGTGTGTCTAGGCCGCAGACAGGTCACTAGCAGGCGTTCACCTGGCCTCCTTCTAACGAACAAACGGCTATCACTGCGACCAAGGCAGAACCGGCTTTCATCAGAAAACACAACAGATCTACACTCCGTCCTCCAATGAGCTCTAGCTTGACACCACTCACGTCGCAAATGGCAGTGGTTTGAAGCCGGTGGAATGCACTGTACATGGCGTCTGGCTCGGAGCTGTCCTTGAAGTAACCGATATATAACAGTTCATTGTGTCACTGTGGTGCCAAATGCAGCTCGAATTTCAGCTGCAGACGCAGTACGATTAGCCACAGCTATACGCCGAATACGACGGTCTTCCCTCTCAGTAATACCACGTGGCCGCCCGGAACCTGGTCTTCTTGAGGCAGTACCTTCCCTTAACCACTGCTGCCAGTACTCATGCACAGTGGATACATTCCTGCCAAGTCTTTCAGCGATATCGCGGAAAGAAAACCCACCTTCTCGTAGCCCTACAACACGACCTCGTTCAAACTCAGTGAGCTGTTGTTAATGGCTTCTTCGTCTTTTCAAAGGCATCCTTGACTAACATTAACCCACTACGTCAAATCTCAACTGTAAATAACGATCACGAACCTTACAGCGCTTATTTAACGCACTAACTAAATTTGTAAAACTTTTATTAACTTGACAAAATGAACTTACCATTAAATTTTTAAAAAATGAAATTTCACATGAAAAGTATTCAAATAAGTTTGGGTAAGATTACAACTGAAATTTTGGCCCAATTTAAAATTATCGCTTGAAATAATTAATAGTTTATCAATTGATCCATGGAACGTGTATTGCAATTAACGCAACGTTAACACAGATGCGATGACATTAAATAATAACTTGCAAAGAAGGAAGAAATAACTTAGGTGGAAAGATTGATGAAATACGTTAGTTTTAATAATTTTTTTTAATATTCCAGACTACTTTTCTCGAATCATTGATAATTCTAGTTTTCCAAGGCAATTGCATGTAATCCCTCCCCCCTTACATCAAAAAAGTATCTTTCTCTCTACTTTTAAGTAAGGGGATAATATGTTAAATAGAATTTTTTTAGTACAAAGATAGAAAATATATTTGAAGCTGAATTTCGAAATAATTATATAATTTCGATTTTTTTCTATAATAATTTTGTTTTCACTGCATGCTATGAAACCAAAGTCAGCCATATGAAAATCAGTTGCTCATTTATAACGATCGCATATTGGTTTTGTCTCGAAATCTTAGGATAAGTTCAAAGAGTTGCTGTCATCTTAATAAAGGTTGAAAAAAAAAAAAAAAAAAAATTTTTTTTTTTTTTTTTTCGTTTTTCAGTTTTTGGGATTTTAGTAGCAATTTTTCAAGGAACCTATGACATTTTTGCACGAAAAAGCGTGAATTGGGACTTATGTTCAGTTATTTTGTCTTCATGAACCTATGAGTAATGAATGAAAGCGCCATTTTTGCACGAAAAAGCGCGAATTGGGACTTATGTTCAGTTATTTTGTCTTCATAATATGATCAATAATCCGGATGACTATAAAGTCATCAAATTGTATCTGAATATATATACATATATACATAATTTTTATTATATAATTTTTTTTATTTTCGTTATTTTTCACATTTTTTTTTCTCTTTTAAAATTTATTATTATAAAAAAGAGTATGTATTTCTTGACTTTAACTCTAGATGGAGCCAGTCGCATGAAATCAAAATTGAATTAGATGACTCGATTGACTGACAATTAATCCCATCTGAAGACTTTCAAATATCTAACATAATAAAAACTGAGTAATTGATAATGAAAATCCACCGTTATAATTATGAAACAAGACATGCTAAAAAAAAAGTGTTCTATAAAAGAAATTCTTCGAACATGAAACAGAAAATTCTCCTTTCAACTCTTCAACTAAAATGCCGAATCTTAACGACTGTGCACAAAAAATGATTTTTTTTTCTTCCACCCTTTTGTTCTTTTTACATTTTTTTTCCTTAAAAATTCATTATTATAACACTTAAAGAATGTGCATTTCCCGAGTTTTACTCTAGATGGCACCAGTTATAGGAAATTCAAATTAAATTAGATTAATTGATTAAATAATAATACATGAAATCTGAAGAATCTCAAATATCTAGCAAGTCAAGAAATAAATAAAAAAATATTGATTATGAAAATATGAAATAAGTCACGCTAATGAAAAAAAAAAGGGACCATTAAACAAATTCTACGAACTCAACATCGAAAATCCCACTTGCAACTTTTGAACTACAAAGCCGAATCACAACGACCAAGATCATTCCCGTTTAGGAATTAGAAAATGTTAATGATTCTTTGATCTTTTGAATAAATTGAAACTACCAAATGAGAGACATATTTCCCAGAAGCTCAACGTTAATTATTCAAATACTTATACTTTTATTACTAGCTATTTATCCAGACAATGTCTGTAGAAAATTCAAAATACGGTTGAGATACATTGTTTCTTAAATAGTTAATATACATCCCTTCAAAGCATCCAAGCAAAAGAAATAAAAATGCCATCTCTTGTGATTATTGCGAGCATTTCTGAGAATTTGATGTTAAAGAAAATAAGTTTTATGTCTAGACATGTTTAGACAAAGAGCGCGAATTAAACATAAAAAGAAAATACTGAATACTTTATATTTTTGACTTTTAACACTAAATAACAAAATTATCATTACTATAACTAGGCGCAACATTTGGTATATGCTGAATTTTAAAAATCAGAGGAGACATGTGAATTTAGATTGAGTTTAATATAATTATTCTATTTTAAATTTAACTCGTTTAATTTAATTTAATTATGTCATTTTTGTTAAAAACTGTTTTTTTTTCCAGACTGGCCTTTAAAGAAAAAAGCATTTGGAGGAGATTCTTCTAAATTTATTTAATGAGAAAATTATTTGCTTTATGTTGACATTTTTTTAAAAAGATAAGTTGTCGTCTTTTACATTCTGAAATGGCTAGAAATGTTTTCAAATGTTAAGATAATTTTGATAGATTAGAAGATAATTTTGATAAACATATTATCTCTAGTATTATATTAAATAATTGATTGCTATAAAATAGTTATATTGTTACAGTATCTACTGAAAACTATTAATAAATTGTTATTGATCAACGAAAAAACCCTTTTTCTGTCTTTATAGAGTTTAAAATCAGTATTCATCACGGATCGCAAAATCAGTACTATAAGGGGCAATCTATCTCACCCGGCATTTTGCTGATCCGGCCTCTCAATTATTCGATATTTTGTTTATATGATCTCCTGTAATCCGGCCATTTGACAATCGGACTCCTCGATAACTACATTAATCCGGGCCCTAAATATATATATGTATATGTATATGTATATATATATATATATATATATATATATATATATATATATATATATATGTCCAAAGACACTTTCGAATTTTAAACCTCGCTTTTATTCCATCCCGAGAGGCATAATTTATATGCAAGGAGAAGGGACGAGGCATGTCAGCACAGAACAACACAAGAGTGAAAAGTAGAAAAGCTAATGAAATATCCCAGTGATTATATACTGTGAGATTTTGACAGGGATCTTCACATATTTCGATTTTGGCAAGGGATTAATAGGGATTTTTTTTAATTGTTGAGATCGACAATTTTTTATCCCTTCACTTTGAGTGTGGGAACTTGTTGATGTCAGCAATTTTACACAGCTTCCGTTGCATTAATTAAATAAAATAAAAACGGTGGAATATGATCAGGAAAATACGTGGATTATTTTAGAATGAAATTAATGTGGGCTAAATTAAGCAAAACATGATGTAATTTTTAAACATGTAATTTTAAACATGATGTGTCATTTGTAACGAAGAATCTTCGTTGGGCAGCTTTAAAAAAATTAAAAAATACAATTTTGAGAGATTTGTACAATGCAGAGCTACTATACACAAGCCTGAGATTTAATCTTTAATTTTTCTTTTCAAAGAATGCATTCCATTATCGAAAAATATTTCATTCAATTTGAATAGTACTTATCGTATCATAGAATATCCACTAGCACAAAGAGGCTACTCGATTGTATGCCCGAAAACCGATGAGAATTCTTCATTGCCAATTCCCAGCAAAGGCAAGCAGCCCAAACAAACAGGCAAATAAAAAAATAAGATATCGGGAATTCCTCCTTTGTAGTATCATCTCCTAGAACCCGTCCCCAACCATTGTCTGAAGCGAGCGAAAAATCCTTCCCATGTAACACTTACAAGGACGTTCAATCAATTAGTCCTTCTCACGCTGAATGAAAATCCGAACGAGGACCTCAACCCCTTTCACTTTTTTACGCCATTTCGGCCACTTTGCTTCTTTATTATTTTTTTCTTTTCTTTTTTATTCTTTGCTTGCTTGTTATTATTACCTTTGCCTTCTGCCGATAGAACTCGTTTATTCGAGTTTTTCACCTCTGGGCTATTGCTCTCTGTTGAATCTTCGAAGACCACATACTTTACGCTGCATTGCACCACTCGGGCGCGAAATCTTCTTCCTTTTCTTTTTCCTTTCTTTTTTTTTAAGCCGGACCTTTAACTCTTTTTCTTTTTCACCATTGCCGTGTCCTATACCTTGTGTTATTCTTTTTTTATTATTATTACTTCTCCCGCCTCCTCTTCCTCACTAGTTTCTTGTGTTGCGCATCGTTTAGGTGTCCTCCCCCCCCCCCTTCTAGTTCTTAGGTTGGCATCGTTTTGGTGGCTGCCCTTCCCCTGCGTAATGCCCGCACGCCCCCTCGTCGACAAGTTGCGTGGCATTCTTTTCATTTTTTTTCAGTTTATTTTCATTCGTCTAATTCTATTTTTTTTTTTTTTTGTTTACCTTGAAATTGTAGACCTTTTATGGGGGTTTTGCTTTCGTTCCAATTGTTAGTGTGTTGTCTCAGGTTTTTCCTTTGCTTGTGTGTTATATGCTAGTGAGTGTAATTCATTGTATTATGTGTTGTCTCTATCATTTCTTTCATGTGTTACTAATTGGTTGTGTAATTTTACCTGCATGAATAAATTAGCGGCCATGTGTTTAATTTCAGCAAAAATAACGGGTTTAATCCAAAAATATTTTCGAATTCATACAGATAATTTAATTAATCCAGAATCACAAATTAATTAATAATCTTTTAGGTGATTATTTGTATCTGTGTTGTTTCAACCATTCCTTGCCATGTGTTACTAATTGGTATTGAAAAGTTACCTGTATGAATATATTAGTAACCATGTTCTGAAATCAATCAGAAGTAACGAGTTTAATGCAATAATATTTTGAATTTATAAAGTTAATACAATTAATCCAGCATCACAAATTAATTAATATTCTTCTAGGTTATTTTTCATATTCTGTGATGTTCCAACCATTCCTTGTCATGCGTTACTAACTGGTAGTATAAGGTTACCTATATGAATAAATTTAAGCCATGTGTTGAATGTAAGCAAAAATAACGAATAATATTTTCGAATTTATGCAGTTAATTTAATAATTCCAGAATCATACATTAATAGTTTCTTAGATTATTGACATTACGTCCTTGTTATTTTTGGCCCATAACTTTTTACAATATTTGCTTGATGTTATGATTAATAATTAATGTGGCTAATGATAATATGTAACATTAAAAAAAATTTGCATTCATAGATTTAATATTGTAGAAAGGGTGTATTAATATCTTGAATAGTCTAGGACAAATTATTAATACTTATCATGTATATTACTTTAATGTTTAATGTGTACCGTGAGAACATGAAGTAAATGTATATTATAATGTAGAGAACAATATCAATTTAATATTTTTAAAATTTTAATATCATGATTAATTAATACATTTTTCTATACACAGTATATAATACTAATATCTTTTGCTTTAGGTAATATTATATAAATATATGATACCATTTATATTATTTTGAAGGTATTTTTTATTACACATATGCATTAATTTAATACTTTATGTTTGTTTTTAGAGTGCAATTTTAATAAATTTCATATTTTAGAAATATTATCCAAGTGCGAAATGTAATTGGATATTATATTTCCTTATTAGTTATCGTTATTTATTAAATGACGTTTATTAAATTGATGAAATTTACCTGTCAATATATACAATTAATTAATGTTTGTTTGCTCGCATAGATTATTGCATTTTTAAGCAGTTCATTATTAATATGGGATGCATTTCCTTTAATAAAGGACACACATTTCCCTTTGTAATTTAATATGACTAAAATGTATGAATTCAATTAAAACTGTTTACTACAAATTTAAACAAAAATGTATATACAGGGTGAATCTAAACTCATGGGACAAACTTTGAGAGGTGGTAGGACTCACTATAATAAATAATTATTGTATAGATATATGTGACCGGAAGAGATGCGTTAAGGCAATAACAGAAAAAAGTAACACATCAACGGAATCATAAAATGTTCATTAGCAGGAAACTTAACCATTGATTCTGTACAGAAAATGTTAAAATAATTGCTGGAAGCTACTTTTTAATTGCACTGGATTGGGCGTGGTGGGACAGTCCTATGGTCACCACGATTGCCAGATTTATATTGTCGCAATTTTTTCCTATGGGGGGAATTTGAACGCTGTCATTTACGAAACTTCAGTTGACTCCTTTGAAGAACTCATTACCCGACTATTCTGCGCTGCTGCATGCGTACGTAAAATTTGAAATGTGTTCTCCTGTTACTCCACCGACACTACCAAGCGTGCATTATTACTATGTGACGACCTCATTATTGATCACTTTTTGCAGACATTAATGTCAAAAATCATTGTAAATAAACATAAAAAAAATTAAATAAACACGGTTTTTCATCCCATGTGTTATTTTTTATGTTTGAGCCTCAACGCGTCACTTCCGACGATATATTTCTCTACAATAATTATTTGTTATCGTGAGCTCTACCAACTCTAAAAGTTTGTCCCATGATTTCAGACTCACCTTGTATAACGGAAGGGATATTCCTAAAAGTAATTTAATGACTGGCAAAAGCACGTGCTTGAATGCTTTGATTGAGAGTTTAAATTTCATTTTAGCATTTAAAAACATTGTTTAAGATAGTATATTAAGCTAAATTAAAAATATCATCAAAGTGAAATGAAAAATTATAGAAAAATGCGATTTATGTAGTTATTTCCTTTAGTCTTAAGATAGTACAAACAATATTTTTATAAGATAATTGATCATAAAAGCTGTGAGTATCAAATTCTGAGACAAGTTATAACGATTAGGGCTAAAGATTAATATACGGCAACCAAAACTGAAACATTTTGAAGCGATTTACAGCCAAATATAGCTGTAAAAAGTTTTTATTGCGATATTAAAAGCCATTTGTAAAAATTTCTTGATATACACTAAGGATTGTAGACTTTTAGTTTTGGGTGATTGGCTCAATTTTTACGTTCTTGGCAGGAAAATGTACATAAATTCTACGTTTTACTGCGATTATTCATCTGGCTGCGGTTAAGCCTATAAATGTTATATTATAAGCTTACCAGCGGGTGACCGAGCTCCGCTCGGAGAAAACCGGTATCGAAGCTAACTCGAAGATTTAAATTTTCAATTGTAATTTATCAAAACAATACATGCCATAAGAAAATTTGTGAAACCATTGGTGAAAAGATAACCGGTTAAAGTGCGCCATTGTAAACTATTCTAAACAAAGTTAGAGTTTGGAAAGGGAACTATTCTATTCAAAGGTAAAGATTGAAGTGTGTTGAAGTTCAATATTTTTGACAAATTTATTTAGAAAAACCAAACATATATACATACATAAGAAACATATTATAAACCTATAACAGCATAAACATAAAACTTTATTAGTTCGCCATATTGGCCATAGATGGCAGCACGTTACCGCTTGAAAATTTCAGTAGCCATTATGGCGAACTAATAAAGTTTGAAAATATCCTATCTGTAACTCCGAACTTCTCGACCGTAGCGCTTCAAAACCGGCGCCAATCGATTCCTCGTGGCCAAAAACCCCAGACCCCCAAGTTTACCGGAGTTTATTAATTCTGGGGCGATTTTCGACTTGGCAACCATTCCTCGTATTATAGTATTAGATACAGGGTGATCAGCGAATAAACCCTGATTTCAAAACTAAATATCTATAACAAAGATCGACAGAATTATGCGGTAAACTGTATGTTTATTAGCAAAACTGTGAAAATGCAGTACAAAACTTTAGAAAATTTAGTTACGAAAATCGTAAACAGAGGCCCTCTAATCGCAATGCCCATACACGCTTTCAGTGTGACGTTCACAAAATCCTAGGAAAAGCGTCCGACGAATTGCATCAGAAACAACTTTGAAGTATACGAGCACGCAAAAAATATTAAAAAATAGCCTACGGATGTTTCCATACAGATTCCAAAGTCATCAGGCGATACCCATGAAAGCTGTGCAACAAAGGGCTCTTTGCAAATCAGATTCTAACAATGATTGACAACGACGGATTTTATATGCGCTGCAAATGAGGCACATTTTCATGTAAATGGAATCGTTAATAAACAAAACTGGAGATTTTGTGGTTACGAAAATTCTCAAGAGAAAGCACTGCATTCCCCTAAAGTTACTCTATGGGCTGTGGTATGCGCTAGAGGCATTATCGGCCCCTTTTCCGTGCGAGAAACAATAACTACGGAAAGTTACGTTACAATTTTGAATCAATTTGTCAGCACTCAACTAACGTTGGAGGATCGACCAGGTATCGACTGGTTCATGCAAGATGGGTCTCGACCACATCAAACAGATAATGTTTTTCGCTTTCTTCATGGATACTTTGGGAATGGAGTAATTGCGTTAGATCATCCACAATTTACTGACACAGGAATAACTTGGCTCCATATTCTCCCCACCTGACTCCTCGTGACTTCTTTCTGTGGGGAGCATTAGAAGACACTGTCTATAGAAACAATACCGCCACTCTAGTTGAGCTTGAATCGATGACTGGTGTTGCATGTGATTCCATTTCCGTTGTGACATTGCAAGACATGATGCCAAATTTCATTGTTCGATTATGCCCCTTCATTGTTTCGTTTTTTCATCATTTTTCTTCATTGTTGCGTTTCCATCTCTGCACTGAAAGAGTTTTCAGTGCAGAGCGCCATCTGTTAACGATTTTAATAGCTAAATTTTCTAACTTTTGTATACCATTTTTACAGTTTTGCTAATAAACGTATAGTTTACTGCATAATTCTATCAATCTTTTTTGTAGAGATATCTAATTTTGAAATCAGGTCTTATTCTCTGATCACCCTGTATTATGTTAGCATTTTATACGTACGTATAAATGTTAATTTATCTGTGCGGTATGTGCCAATCATTAAGTATTTTCAATTACGATTTTAATCTCTTAACATCTTATTTATTTATTCACTTCAGAAGTTTATTTTAGTTTATTAGCTTTAAAGCATCAAATTTTCTCATATTTAACAAATTGTAAGTCTATTTATATATAAAATTTTGATTCCCAAATACATAAAGATTTCTCCACACATTTTCATTAATTCATCCGTCTTTCTTTTCAGGGTAGAATGGCTTTTCATTATCTCTTTCTCAAGTAAAAGTATATAAAGTAGAGAAAGTGTCCAAAATTAAATTTTTATTTCGTCAGAAAGAAGAGTAATTTTTCTTAAATCAAAATAATTTAGCTCAAAGAAATTCAAAATTATTGTAAATATTCAAAATATTGATCACAAAATAATTCGACGTAATTAAAAATATTAATATATTTAAAATTTAAATTGTATCAGTATAATTAAATTGAACTTAAAGTAGTTCAATATCATCAAATTAAATAGAAATGGATATACATAATTAAAATATTCAAATTAAAAACTTCTTAGTAATTTGAAATAATTTCAAATGAATCAAAAATAACTGTAGTATAAACTGAAAGCAATAAAAAAATCCTCAAAAATAGTTTCAAATTATTAAAAAAAATTATTGAAATATAAATTTAAAGTAATAAAAAATAATTACAAATTACTTAAAATAATTAAAAATAATTTCAAATTAATAAACATAATTAAAAAATATTTTCTAAGTAATAATGAATCATTTAAAAGTGACTTCAAAGTAATTCAAAATGAAAGTAATCAACGTATTCAAAATAATAAAGTCAAATTTGTAATAAATCACAATTATCAATAAATGCTAATTATTCTCAATTTTCATAAAATATTTTAATTTAAAATGGTTTTCTTGGTAAAATCTTTTCACCAACACTGTGTTGGGTGATAAGCTGGCTTGTTAAGAAAACCTTAATATTAAATTTCCCCTTATCAAACGTTCGCGTTTAGGCACCTTTCAATTAGTTGACAACCCCTTCTCAGAAGAACTCTGACGTTATTACGAAGATCAAGTCCGTCGCAACTGAAGTAGTAATTCCACACCTTCGAACGCCTAAAACCTCCCTCATCCTTCACCTCTGGTTTTATCCCCTTCCACCCCTCTCATTCTTAATGAACACTCCCAAAACGTCTGCCCCCCCCCCATTTTCCAGTATTTGTTAAGTTCGCTCCGCTCTACTGTTTACTTTAGGACGGATGCAGCTGATTTACAACTCTTTAACTAAAGCACAACTGCTGACTTATTTTAATTACGCACCCGTTCCGTGTTGTGATTGTGACTGTAACTGAAACGGATGTCATGTAAATAGATACTTCTCTGGAAAGTAATTTTGTCATGTTCTCTAAGCGGCTGTTATTATGTATTAGAGTAAATAATAATGTAATTGCAATGATGTACCTCTCTTAGAATTCTGAATTAAAGAACTGTTTTTTTTTAGCAAATATGTATATGTGAGAAATGAGAAAAAATAAAATGACTCTAACAATATGTAATAATTGTTTAAAAGTTTCTGAGTTGAAAGGATGTATAAGAATAATAATTGATTTTTATACGCAGTGTTTTTGTTTGGTAATAATACAAAAATCTGTATTTGAAAAATTATCAATCTATATTCCCTAAAGGTAAATACGCAATTCATTAATTGCTAGGGCGTCTTAAAAGTTTCATACACATATCGCTAAGAATGGCCTTAACTATATTTGCTTGAGCAAGTATGCAGATTTATCTATTATCCATCAATGTTATTGGTTTCAGTCATGCACCCCATAAAAGTTCTTTTGTTCATTTGGAAGGGCGTAATTTCCTGCGAAGGTTAAACTATAGAATAGGACATAGAATTTATTCTGAAGGTGAAGCAATAAATTCTACAAAATACTGTCATCAACTAGATCAATTGAGAGCTACCATGGCAAAAAAAGGAGAGAATCAAGAACGGAAGAGGTGTGGTTATTCTTCATGACAACGATAGTTCATATATTGTATTAGTCATAAGAGAGTGAGGTTCTTATAGTTTGATTGGAATGTTTTAAAATATCCTGCATACTCCCCAGATCTGACTCCATCTGATTATTACTTTTTTTCTGCCCTTAAAAAATCCTCTTTGTGATAAGCGCTTACAATTCATGATCGAAATAAAAGCGCTTCTTTTGGGATTACTTCTTATCCAAAACACAACAATTTTGGAAATAAAGCATCATGAGGCTTCCTGAGAGATGGAAAAAGGCAACAGAGCAAAAAGGGCTCTTATATAACAAATAAATATTGTCTTAAATAGTAAATATTACGTATTTATTTCATATTAAAATTAGTAAATAAACTTACGGAACCTAATAATAGAGTTTTTTAATATTTTACCTCTCAACTAGCAATTGATAGTTTGAAGATTCTTTGACTTTTATTGGCTCTTATGCTAAAATTAGCATAAAAAAAGTTAATGAGCATAAAAGTTTATCTACAGTCAGCTAGTAGACAGCACAGACATAAGACAGCTAGTTCGGCAGCGCACTCCAAAATGAGCAGACATAACAAAATACTTATTTACACCGCCTATTTGCGTCCAGTACTAACATATGCTTGCCCTGTGTGGGGATACGCTGCCAGGACCAACCTAAGATATTTAGAAATCCAGCAGAATAATTTAATTCGTCAATTTTGCAACATGAAGTACTACATGCCTAATACGAATATGTATAAATGCCTAAATTACCCCCCATTCAAAAAATTCATTGCCAAATTAGCAAGAAAATTTTTCAGCAATCTTGAATCAATAGACAACTCAACTATAGCCAATATTCCTAATTATCTTCCGGATCCAAAGATTAAAAAACCACGAAATATTTTGCTTTAGGATAATTAATTCTTATTTTTTACATACTCTTAGACTAATAATTACTCACAATGAACTTCACTTAAATTAAACTAAGGTTAAACTCAAAGTAGTCCTGGACGGCATACCCCGTCACCCTCCTCTAGTCAATAACCAATCAGAACGGGTCCTGACACTCGCCACCTCACTCACCCATCCAGCTCTCCAATCCTATTTAAACAGAATCCAAGGAAATTTTTGCGCAGACGATCACGGCAAACAGCGACCACAAGGTTTATCTCCACTTTTCCATATTCGGGGATAAGCCCCTTGCAGGGGCTAGGTGCCTCGTAAATTCAACTCATATGAGCGCATGCTTAGCAAGGCTGAAAAATGTTGTTCTTTCCTTTGAATGTACCTGTTCCGACGAGACAACATGCCGTTGTATTGTATTTTTTTTCCCTTACTGAGCCTGCGTTTAAAGAGTTTAGGGGGGATTTTTTAATTGAAAAAAAAAATGAGTTCTTATCCTCTTTAGAAAATACTTTGCTTCTATTTAAAATTGACTTTTTAGCAAAGAATTTCCTTCTACTTAAAATTATCTTGTTAACCATTTCCTCTTCCAGAGAAGTATCGGAGAATAGTAAGAGGTACCATCATTAAAAAAAGAAGATCAAAAGAAATCAAAATGCTCCTACATTCACAAAAGAGAGACGAGTTGACCACTAAATACGATGCAGAATGAGAAAGGAAAATTCTGGCAATTTGTAGAGAAGCATGGGATACCTGAATCTTATCATGTTATTTTATGAAATATAAATCAATCCCTTTCTGCGCATGCGTTGTCTTACTGGCCGCCTAATAACCAACCGAGAGTAAACCCTCCTTAACAGCCAGTTACAATACCTTCTGTTTGTACTACCACTTAGCTCTGTTGTAATGGGGTAACTGGTTATATGTAAGATATATATATATATATATATATATATATATATATATATATATATATCCAGAAACAATGAAATGTAAGAATTTTATCAACGGAAATTTGTTGGTTGTTTAGAATAAATATACATTGCATTTAGTGAGTGCTAATACTGCTACTACTAAAACACAAATGAACTGAAGAACTTTAGAATAAATGTTAGTAAGATTGAAATGTTAGTACGAATTATTGCCTAGGAATCTGAGGACCTTCTCAAGGGTCACTCTCAGACAGGGATTCATACCAGGGATTTTTTCTGTGAAGGGTCTGACTTTCGTCAAGAAATTGACCCCTCGTGACCCGAAAATCCCAGAATATTAAGGTTTTGTATATATATATATATATATAGATAAGATATGTGTTTTATATATATATATATATATATATATACAAATTTGAAAAAAACAGCATAATAAAATAATGTCTGCTAATTCAATCTTTTGATTCTCTCTGCATCTTTTAGGAATTTGTTCCTAATAGTTCATCATTGAAAAATTTTAGGTATAAACTGGAATTAAACTTGGTGCATATTTTTCGATGATTGGAAGAAAAAAATCTTGTATTTTGATTTCCTTCGAGAGACTTGCACATTTTAATAAATAATTTAATTGATTTTAACAAATGGCATTTTTCTCTCAGTTATTGGGTAGTCTCGAAGAGGTCTTGGTATTTATGA
>JAPMOQ010055038.1:468196-500555 GCA_026543055.1 Argiope trifasciata | reverse complement strand
ATAGCTCATGCGCAGGTGTAAAAGTTAAATGACCTGCGCCAGTTCAAACACGAAATGTAACTGCATATCTAGCTACAGCATTAAGAATAATTATTTCTTCGATTTCGAAGTATTTTTTTTAAATTTCTCATTTCATTATTTGGGGGGGGGATAATTGGGATTTATACTCGCAGTTTCTATTTCGAATTTTGAGAGGAAAACGCTGCAGACTGTCACTTTCTCAATTCAAATTATCATTATTTGTCAATATAGCTCATGCGCAAGTGTAAACATTGAGTGACCTGATCCAGCTCAAAAATTGCTTATTGAGTTATAGCGTTAAAAATAAATTTCACTTTATTTTAAAATAAATTTTACAATTCTTGCTTTATTATTTTATGCAAAAAACTATAAAATACAAATATAGAAGTGTGTATATTTCCTTATATTAGAAACAATCTATTAAAATAACTTTTTTTAATTCTTTAAAATGATGACTTATAATATTATGACTTATATAAGCAAACGCACACGCATATATATATATATATACTGAAGAGACAAAAGTCATGGGATAGCAATATGCAAATAGACAGATGGCAGTAGTATCGCATCGAAAATGTATAAATGCGCTGTTCGTTTTCCAGAGCTTTCATTTGTGTTCAAATTATTCATGTGAACAGGTTTTTCGTGATTTATGGCGGCACGACGAGAATTAACAGACTTTGAACGTGGAATGTTAGTCTGAGCTAGACGCATGGCTCATTCCATTGTGGGTATCGTTAGTGAATTCAGCATTACGAGATCCACAGGATCAAGAGTGTGCCGAGAGTATGAAATTTCAGGCATCCCATCCCATCATGGACAGCACAGTGGGCGACCACCTGCACTTAAAGACCGAGACCTCCGACGTCTGTGTAGAATGGTCAATGTTAATAGACACGCAATACTTCGTCAAATAACTGCAGGAATCAATGTGGGACGTATGAGGGACGTGTCCGATAGGACTGTGCGGCGAAATTTGTCTTCCTTGGGCTATGACAGCAGAAGACCGACTCGAGTGCCTTTACTGACAGCACGACATCGCCTGCAGCGACTCTTCTGGGCTCGTGAGCATATCGACTGGCCCCTAGACCAGTGGAAAACCGTGGCGTGGTCAGATGAGTCATGATTTCAGTTGTTACGAGCTGATGGTAGAGTTCGAGTGTGGCGCAGACCCCACGAAGCCATGAACCCAAACTGTCAGCAAGGCACTGTTCAAGCTGGTGGTGGCTGCATAATGGTGTGGGCTGTTTTTACATGGCATGGACTCGGTCCTCTGGTGCAACTGAACCGATCATTGACTGGAAATGGTTATGTTCAGCTGCTTGCAGATCACTTGCAGCCATTCATGGACTTCACGTACCCACACAACGATGGGATTTTTATGGATGACAATGCGCCATGTCATCGGGCCAAAACTGTTCGCGATTGGTTTGAAGAACATTCCGGACAATTCCAGCGCATGATCTGGCCACCTGGATCGCCCAGTATGAATCCCATCGAGCATTTATGGGACATCATCGAAAGGTCCGTTCGTGCCCAAACTTCTGCACCATCCACACTTTCACAATTATGGACGTCTATACATACAGCATGGCTCAATATTCCTGCAGAGGACTTCCAACGACTTGTGGACTCCACGACACGTCGAGTTGTTGCACTTCACCGGGCAAAAGGAGGACCGACACGATATTAAAAGTCATCCCATGACTTTTGTCGCTTCAGTATATATATATATATATATATATATAAGCATGTGTATGTGTGTGAGTGTATGATATTCAAATCTTTAAATATTAAGCTTTTTAAGTTAAAAAAAAGTTCTATGATATAAACCTTCTTTTCAATAAAGAATTGTAAAATTCTGTCTATGCTGATTTTGCAAGTACAGAATTTTTATTAAATTCGTCTATTTCTTAGAAAAGAATATCTTAAAATGTTAAGCTTCTTATGAATAAAAAAGTTATATGATATAGACATTCTTTTTTTTTAAAATTAAAGACTTGATAAATTCTATCTGTACCAATTCTGGTAGTCATTTTATTAAAACCATCGTGTTTCTTAAAGACGAATGCCTCTAAATCGAAGAATGCAAGACAAAGAATGTCTAGATTCCAATAAAAGCTTAATGAAAAGAAAAGAAGAATAAATTAAGAAAGAAAAGGAAGAAATAAAGGTAACTTTACATATGACTGCTAGATAAAGCGTAATTCGAAACTCTTGTTTTATTAATCATATATTAAAATCCATTTTCTTTACGAAACGAAAGGTTATCACGCCTATTAACATCAACTTCCACACGACCGCAAACTTGACAAAACCTTCCAAATACGCTGGTCGTGTCATAGTGGACATTGGTAATGACGGGTGAAAATGCCTGAATGACCGATGGGGCCTGGTGTCTTTCTTCTTCAGCCCCGGGAAATCCGCACGTGTTAATTAGGTTGTTACGGCTGTTCATCGGGATCAAAAAGAGTTAAATGATGGAAGTTGGCTGAGCCGCCATCCATCATTATTGTATCTCGTCTGCTTCTGTGCGAATGATGGATGATGCCTGCGGTGCGTGCCTTTAGAACTGCTTTGCGATCGGGAGTTCAAACGAGGTAAATATTTTTACCACCGCTGTTTTTTAACAGAGGAGTGGAATTTTACACAAGAAATTTTTGTTGTTTTTTTCGGTCTCTTTGTTTCTAAAAGAGAGTGTAAAACTGGTTTGTAAACAACTTTTTCTCTTTGTTATGTTTTGTTTGTCTGTGTGTAGTTTTTTTTCACAGACTTGGAAGATTTTTTGACTACATTCAATTGGAGTTCAGACAAATGCGAAAAAGTAGTGGCGGATTTTGAAGAAAAGGTCGTGTACCTCCCAATGGAGAGATCAACATTCGGTGTGTAATCCTTGATGAAGTTGGGATATTTTTTTAAAAGCTTGTTCTATAAATGAAACTGAAATTTTTTCGGTTGACTTATAGCTTAAAAAAATATTATTCCATTGTTTAAGCACATTTTAATAGAATTTAACAAAAAGTTTGACGAAAGAAAATAGATTTTAAGAAATTCTGTAAAAGCTATTCATTTTCCAGAATAGTTTGAATAAATTCTGTAAAATATTGGGTTGTTCGGAAAGTCATTTCGTATTTTTTTGTCAAAATGAAAAGAAATTTTCGTTTAATGAATAAATTATTTATTAAATTATAAAATTGCCATTCTGGTCTAATACCTTTTGCCATATTTTTGGTAGTAACATGATTACACGCTCATAAAAGTTTTGGTCTTTGCTGTAAAAAAAAACTGATCAAGGTGGTTTTTGGCCTCCTCATTTGAAGGAAAAATTTTGCAAATCAGTTCTGGTACTGATGTACTGTTAACACATCTTCTCCACACATATTGGCTAATTTATTTCTGGCTTGAACAGCATTTTTACCTTTTATAGCAAAAAAGAAAAAAATGACGAAAATGCTGTTTATTGCTCTCCATATTTAAAATCTACTCCCATCCCCATCCAAAAACTACTGCGAAGAATCAGCTGCACTTTTTCACACTCAAGCCTTGCTATATCAGCTCTTAAAACATAAAATGATTTTGCTGTTTAAGTATGAAATTGGGTGCGAAAAATGCAATTAAATCCTTTGTCAGGAAAAAACGAAATTACTTTCTGAACAACCTAATAATATGTGCATCATCTCCATCAAGTACATGTATTTTATTTTTAACAGCAAATATCAAAATACTAGCACTTAAAATAAGCTTCATTTAACAATAGGACCTTCTGTTTTTACGATATATTTAGTTCAGAGAATAAATTTTAAAAATGGATTTCAAAGATAAAGATAAAATTATATAAAAACTATTCATTATCCAGAAGGGTTTGAATACATAAATCTATACATAATACCATACATATACTATTCTATACATATCTGTCTCTACATATATTATAATATACATATCTTTCTTTACATATACTATACTATACATATCTTTCTCTATACATACTAAATCTATGCATATACTATACTATACATATACTATAATTAATATACACAGAATTTTCACCTGGTATAAATAATAATCCTTACTTTATTTTTGAATATTGAATATAAAAATGCTAGCTTTTGAATAAGATCATTTACCAACACAACATTTTACCTTTTTAATATATTAGTCCAGATGTATATAAGTTTTTGTATACCATCGTAAAAGAAACATTTGTCTTTAAAAAGCAACTAATAATGTTCCACATCTTGTTCCACAAAAAGGCAGTACTCAAAAGATATCAAGTTTCGGCTATTAGAACTATGTACTGGAATTCGTATAACTCCTATTGCTTAATGTCTGGAGAATCTGGAGAATCTTTCAATTGTTGAAATATATTCGTAAAAGAAGATATAGAAGAAAACGCACAATTTCTTCCTGTTGAATTTAGTCTATGCTCTTTTAACTGAGAGGAAAGAAAATTACTCTTCACGATTATGTTTCTCATTTGTTAACGTTTTATAAATTAGATTCTTTGTATAGTTGTTAAATCTTGTCATTTATGAAGGATATTTGATTTATGGAGTGTTATTGTTTAAGAAAGTTAATGATAATAATAGACGGAAAAGCAAGGATTGATATTTTCTATCTAGTCGTATTCTTTTTCAATGATTATTCTTCAACTCTTCAATAATATGTATTTTTGATACTATAAACATTTTAGATGTCTTTACAATTTGCATTGTTTTAGAAATTCATTGTCGCATTGGAGGAAGAGAAACATGTGATATCACAGCGCAGACTAAGAAAACGCAAATTTAAATCCTAGAGAATATAATAAATTATATTTTTTCATGTGATAATGCTACATCATGGAAAGTGACTCCATTGGATTGTTGATATTTTTCATATTTTTAGGGATTGCAGTTGTAGGTTGATTGACAGCTAGAGAATATAGACAAATTAAACTCTTTTAACACGGCTTTGTTCTGTGGAATGGCGTGACTTTAATAACAATATTAATAATAAAGATAGATCATTATTTATCGTTTGTTTTCTGTTCATTAACCTCTTCATCTATCTCATCATAAAGTTTCTTTATCTATTCTATTGAGTTCCCAGTATTCACAAAAATAGCCTGCCGCTATGTCCTTCCTAAAATATGTTTATTAGAATCTATACAATTTATTCTTATTTTATGCCTCAATTTGTACCCGAGGTACCATTACTTGTGAATAGTAGATGTGATAAAGGAAAGAATAATATAGATGGATATTGAATTGAGGATACCGAAATGATTCAAATTCTTTATTTTTGTTTACAACAAGCAAAACTGTCAATCCCCCCCCCCAAAAAAAGGTCATAATTTAAACATACGCTTGATTTTTCATTCTTCTCGTACATTACTTTCTAATTATCCTGGTACTTACAGCTCAAACATAAGTATGAATTATAGGAATGAGAGCAGATCATCTATTAATTTGTAAAAAAAAAAAAAAAATGGTTATATACAGTGTTTGAACTTGCAATATTTATCACAGGCGATTAATTCTACTGCATTTTCACTTCACTACAAATAACTATTATGATATGATGTTAAGAAAATGGTATTCTTGAAGGTCAAGTGACATTGAATATTATCATTCTTTATTACAATTTTATTTCAATTCTCCTTGTTCTTTAGTTAATGGTAATATATCTAAGTTCACTAATAATAGATAATAATTACAGTGATCTTCTTTTATTATTGTGACCATTCAGAGATAACTATAACTGCTATCATGAAGATGGGGGAGGTTACAGAATATAATAGATCCTATAGATAGTTTTATAAATAGCAATAATAATAATTATTATAATTGCCGGCGTCCTGGCATAGGGGTAGCGTATAGTCCTCGTGATCTGGGCGTCCCGTGTTAGAGTCCCGGTTCGGGCATGGTTGTTCTTCTGTGTTCTGTCTGTGAGTTGCATGAATGTGCCCCCGTGTAAAAAGAGGTTGCGTAAGCGAATGTGTGTGTCATCTTCATATGAGCTAAAAGTAAGACTTCTGCCATCTGGATGCACAGGGGTCTTTACCTTCAGAAGCTACTGGGCACGACATTACCATCATCAATAATACTAATTAAGTATAATAATAATAATCAATTTCTTAAGTTTGAGATATTAACAATAAAAATTCCTTATAATAAAACTAATTAAAGTTTTTATAATTATTCCTTATAATAATTATCAAAATTTCTTAATAATAAAATTTCTCTAGCAATTGCAGTAATAAAAATTCTCTAAAATGATTCTATTAATAATAAAATGTCTCTAAATTAATTATATTGTTTATAAAAAATGCCTCAAATGAGAAATCACTAACAAATCTCATCAAATTTCAGAAAATTGCGTTTTTATTTTTACAATCGGAGGTTTCTGGGAAATGTTTATTTCTTTAGATATACTTATAGATCTGCTCTTTTTCAAGATAAAGTGGCTTGGACAGGTAAGAAGACCCTTGGCAACCCTGCGAGTAAACAAAACCACCTGAATGAAGCCCCGATCTCACCTGAAGAACTTCAACGCCAAAGAGAGGCAACGACAGGCCGATTCACTGTGGCAGTGGTCCCGGATTCTGGGTTACATAACAGGTTTCGGTCCCACCCCCTACCTTCGATATCGAGTGGAGGAAGGGTTCGAGAGGAATTTCGAGCGGTCAAAGACTTGCGGGAGGTCACTTAGGAAGGGATGCTCGCAAAAAAAGGGTTGAAAGGCATGAAGGGCATAGCCGCAGAAGCACTTGGGGGCGACTGGGGACAGAGTGGAATGGGCAGACGATTCTTGGTGGTTATTGCCTCGATGCCAGTTCTTGTTCTGCATGTTTCGTCTGTGAACTCAATGGGTCTCGAAATTAGCGCGGTATGTGAACACAACAAACGGCACGCATGCGTTTCGTTTCAAAATCGTTTGCGTAATCAGCGGGGATTCGAAATCATTAGAACTCGAGCGGTGCGGGCATTTTCTTTTTTTCATCTTTTATCAGAGAGACATGCGGTCGAGGCTTGATGGAATAATTTAAAGTTTTACAAGTGTTTTTTCCCCTTTTATTTTTTATGAAGTTAAACGGCATTCCATTTGCCCACAGAGAGGGCAAAACATATATCAATAAAATATAACTTGAAAATTTGATATCTGTTTTCGCAGTAAGACATTATAGTACCACCTTTTAATTCTCACATTCATATCATTTTATATTTTGGTTTCTAAATTTAAGAATTTAATTAATTAGTTGAATAAAATATTGGTGGTCAGCTTAAACATACACAAGATAGGAAATGCAAAATCTTAATTCAGTTTTACGATACAAATGATTTTTTAATACATAATGAATTTAAAGAAGTTTATATCTAAGGAATATAGAATTATATATAAGAATGTTTATATACCACTAAGTACTTGTTTACAGAAGTCACCCAAAATTTGGGAAATAATGCTCTTTTTGGTTATTAAAATGCATGCTGCATTCCTTTTTTGTCGAGATCGTTTTTCGAAATCATATTTGCACAGGGTTTGTAAGAATTTCATCTTAATATTTATACATTTCTAAAATAGTATGTCAATTACAATCAAGAAAAACACAGACATTACTATTATGCAGACAGATAACATAGCACAAGGGGATCAATTCTTGATAAAAAGTATATATTGAACCATCCCGCTTATTTGGCATGGCTAATTAATGCTAAAAAAGTAGGCTCATAACGATAATTAAAATATTTAAATGAATTTCGAAACGATTATTAAGCATTAAAAATGGATGAATATAAATATTATACAGAGTATTATATTTTGCAAAACTTTAGATTGAATTTTCCTGAAACTAAAATTATAAATAGACTTTTATTATTATTATTATTATATTATTTTTCAAGTTTTCCTAAATATTTTTTATAGTTAAAAAGGATATTTTATTTAAATGAGAAACAAAGTATTTGATTTCTAGTCTGTTCTGATTTAACTAGAAATTTGATCTTGTTATAGACTATTCACCCGATAACAATACTTTTGAATTCAGTGAGATTTAGAAAAGTTCTTTTCAGTTTATTACTAATAATATTTATAGCATCATATCACTGCGCGTTTAGTAAATCACATAAAATAAGTAATTAAGTATTTTTAACGGATGAAAGTATTTTCTTTTTAACATAAGTAAGTGAGGAAAATATTATCTTTTTTCTTGTAAAATTGTTGTATTCTCTGTAAAAATTGGGGAAGAAACTAACTAAAAACAGTTATGTTTTTATTTTAAATTTATTTTTATGCACATCTAATAAATCCCATATGTGTTTTCAAAGAAAGAAAATATAAACTTTTTCATTGTACAATTGCTATATTGCTATATTGCTATACAATTGCTATATACAATTGAATTTATTTTTGGAATAACTGTTTATTTTGAAATTGACTTGTACAATGATTGCATTAAACTATTGTACTATTTTTACAATAGTACAATAATTGCATTAAAGAGATTGTATCATAAAATTTGTTTATTAAAATTACTTATTCACTGCAATTATTGTTTTAAAAAAATCCGCAAAATATTCAATTAGAAATATAATTATTTTAATAATAAAAATTACTGAATGTTTATCGATTTATTATTATTTAATTATAAATTGATAAAAAAATTATGATATTGAAAATACATCCTTATAGTAATTTTTTACTTTAAGTTAGTTGCCTTTTATATTGCAATTAATTTTGATCTGTTTCATTTTAATTCGAATTTCTAATTTCACTCGAAGTCCATAAAGGTATTAAAATTGCGATATATTGAATGTTGCATATTAAAAGTCAAGTAAGGTTTATTTGCATATATGAAAATACATTAATTTTAATATTTATAACCTTTGAACACTTAATTGGAAATAAATCTCTATGAATTTACACTCAACATCGCTTACTTGCACTACTACTTCACCTGAATTTTAACATTCCATTAGCTGTTGCCATTCTGCGGTTGTTTTTCTTGCGATTAATACGCGATGAATGGTGAAGCTGCCTGTCTTGCCTCCAGCTCCGCCCAACTGCAGAATCTGGAATTACTTTCCCTGCCTGCGCCATTAATTAAGAGATAATTAACTCTTCACCGCTGATCTTTTATTTATTATTCTCTGGCGAAAGTGAATGTCGTATCGATTAATTCACATCTATCGGGTTATCGCTTTCATCGGATGAGTATTATCTTTGATTTGTTTGCGACGGAAAACAGAGATTCCACCATTAGTTTTTGTGCTTTTCTTTTCTTTGAAGAGGAAAAATGAGCTTTCATTGGAAAAGCTCATTTACATTCGTCGAATTTACTTTAAGATGAATTTTCGAGGGTCTCTTAAGGATTTTAAATGATTTATATACATCTTTCTTCGACTAAAAGCAGGTAGTTCGATTCAGTTATATTTCAATTATTTTTATTCAGTTATGGGATCGATTTAAAAGAAACTTTGCATTTTAGTACGATTTTAATTTTATTTATATCTCACATTAATTACTAATTTGTAGAACGGGAATTAGAAAGTAGAATTAAATCGAATATCGTATCGATTAATTCAAATCCATCGGGTTATTCTCTTCATCGGATGAGTATTATCTTTGATTTCTTTGCGACGAGAAACAGATTTACAGTCATTAGTTTTTATGCTTTTTTCTTCGAAGAGGAAAAATGAGCTTTCAAAATGAGCTTGCATTTTTCGAATTTATTTTAAGATGAATTTTCACGTTCCTCTTGAGTATTTTAAATGATTTATATACAGTTTTAGTACAATTAATTTAACCAAGTTTTCGTGTTTTTAAAGTTTTAATTCTTTTACATCTTACCATTATGTACTAACTTGTATAACGAAAGTATTAATGGTATTTGATTGTTTCTTAAGTTAATAAGAAGAATTGTGATGTCTGTTAAATATTTATAAAGAATTTAGTTCATTAGCTAAAATTTAGAGATAAATTTTGGATATTTCGTGTTAATAACTTCACTATAAACAGCAAAACATTTCGTTTTAATCAGCATTATAAACAGCACTTAAACTGTGTTTGGTTTCACCGTTAAAGTTTGAAGATGATTTTTATACTTAATAAAGAAAGAGAGCCTTAAAATGTTTAAGATGAATTCCTGGATTTTTTAAAAAATTTACGTTGTTGTTATTTAAATATTTGAGAGGAAATATGAACATTTTTCTTTGATTAAAACGTGAATCTCAAGACGATTTCTTTTTCCTTAGGGACTTTTAAGTGAACTTTTTTTTAACTTCAACATAATTTTCTACGTGAATCTTTTGTGTTTCTATCTTGGCGATTCAAAGTGAATAATGTGAATCGCTAATTATTTATAGCATGGCATTAAACGTGAATCTTAAGATGAATTCTGTATTTTTTTAATTTAAAGATAAATTCTAAATGTCTGCATCTAAGTGTAATATCCAATGTCGTTTAAAAGTGAGTTTTCTCATGCATTTGTAAAGTTTTAAGTAAAATTTTTGTTTATTCATTATAGTTCAAAATAAAAAAAAATTACAGGACTGTCATTAATCCTATTTCAAAAGCTTTATATTTTATGAA
This sequence comes from Argiope trifasciata, assembly GCA_026543055.1. Lineage (NCBI taxonomy): Eukaryota > Metazoa > Arthropoda > Arachnida > Araneae > Araneidae > Argiope > Argiope trifasciata. Next base: position 489,962 of record JAPMOQ010055038.1, on the reverse strand, counting down.
TATATCAAAAAAAAAATTTAAAAAAAAGCTTTTTTCGTTGAGAAACAAAAGGTTTTTGAAAATTCCTTATTGTTTAGCAGGAGCAATATTTGTTTGTGGGGTATTAGCAGGGATGACATTTGCTATTGATAATAAATATTTAATATCTTACTTATGACTAATTAATTCTTACAGGATTCTAAATCTTTTTAAAATGCACGAGGAAAAAAATGATTCATTTCGAGCTGTAACTGACCAACGAAAATGACTCAGTTTGCTAGAGTCTTAATCTACAAGTTTCCATTTATCACTCGTAAAACATTCATTACTTATTGATTATTTAAAAGTTTAAGCAAATAAAACTATCATTATGAACTTAATTTGTATAAGAAGAGAATTAGTTTGTTTTGCTGTGGGTTCTAAATATTTACAATCTTTTATTCGAGTTATTCGCTGTTTATAAAGATTCGCTTAATTTTGAAAGCGGAAGTGAATAAAAAGCGATTCCTAATGAGTTTAAATTGTACAGCAAGGAATTCTTTAATATTTCACCATTTACTAGATTTCATCATATTTTATAAGTTCTTTAATTGAAGAAAATAGTCATTATAAACTTGTGTAATATCGAAAGTGGTTCTTTTTGCGATATATTCTAAATATTTACAACCTTTTACTTGTGAATCCTTCACTGTTTGTTAAGATTCCTTATCATTCATTAAGATTCATTATCATTTACAAAATTATTTAAAGCGCTAATTATGATATATTTTACACTTTACTGGGGCTCATAAATATACAAGCTTCCACAAGAGTCTCTCATTGTTTGTTAGTATTCGACATCTCTTAAAAGTTCGAGAGGAGATAGCTTTCATAACAAGCTTAATTTTTAGTGGTTTCTTTCTCCACAGAGTCTAAATACTTGTATTTTCTTCCTCGAGTCATTCATTGTTTATTAAAATTCACTGTAATTTAAAAACTCAAGTGAAAAAAAAATTTCAAGCTCTAATTATAATGCATTTTGATGCGGTTTCTGAAACATAATTAGGAATCATTGTCTTTTAAAAGTTTAGAAGAAAAAAGAAATCCATTTCAAGCTCTAATTGTGATCCATTTTAGTTTTTGCTGTGGATCATAAATGTATAAGCTATCCCAACATTTTTCCATTGCCTTTTAGTATTCCTTTATTTTAAAAGCACGCGAGTACACAGCATTCACTAAGAGCTTGAATCATGTACCAAGAGATGTGATTTCGCTACAGATCCTAAATAATCACAAGCTTTTTTCTTCTTCTAATTTTTCACTGTTTATTAGTATTCACTGTCATTTAAAAGCAGCATCAGAAAAAAAAAAGATTAATTTCGAGGTTTAATAATATTATATTTTGCTGCGGTTCCTCAATATTAAGTCTTCATTGTTCTTTAGGATTTCCATTAAAGAATTTCATTACTTATTAAAATTCACTGTCTTTAGCAAAAGATAGTAAATCTTAAGCAACAATGACAACAACAAAAGTTGCTCAAGTTTTAATTGTGATCTATTTTACATTTTATTGTGAATCATAAATATACAAACTTTCACAAAAGTTTGTCATTGTTTGTTAATATTCGACATCTTTTTAAAATGCAAGTGAAGAAAATGTATAACGAACTCATAACGAGTTGGAATAGTATACCAAAAGATATGGTTTCTTTTATTGTAGATCCTAAATGTACACGAATTTTTTTCACTAATCCTTCATTGTTTATTAAGATTTACTATCATTTAAAAGTTGAAGCGAAAAAAAAATTAGAACTCTAATTATATTACATTTTTCTATGGTTCCTAAATATAGAGGCTTTCACAAGAGTTTTATTTTTATTGTTTATTAAGATTTATTTAAAATCTTAATTTAAAAAATTTATTTCTAGTTGTAATTGGATTCCGTTTTACATTTTACTGGGAATCATAACATACAAGCTATCACAAGAGTTTGCCATTGTCGTTACAGACTCGACATGTTTGAAAAGTTCAAGTGAAGAGAGCATTCATTATAAGATTGAATCATTTACAAAGAGACATGGTTTCTTTTGCTATAGACAGGGTTTGACTAGGACAGGGACATACGAAGCAATTGCCCTGGGCCCCTAAATCAAAAAATACCATAGACAAGTTTTATGCATGGTTCTTCATTACTAAAGCAGACGAGGGGGACAAAGAAGTTATTACTCCGGGCCCCAATTAGGCTAATTTAGGCCCTGGCTATAGATCCTAAATGTTGCAATATTTTCCTAAAATTATTCACTGTTGATTAGGATCCATTGCCATTTAAAAGCTCAACCAAAACAAAAAGATTAATTTTGAGCTTTAATTGAATTTAAATTTGGTCAAAAGCATAAAAGCTTTCATAAGAATGTTTCGTTGTTCATTAATCCTTTAATATATTTTAAATCTCAAGTGGAAAAATAATAATAAATTTTTTTCATATAATTGAGCTTCATTTTTCCTTTTACTGTGGATCGTAAATATACAAGCTTTCACCATAGTCTGTCATTGTTACTTAGAGCTTGAATCATATATCAAGAGACGTGATTTCTTTTGCTACAGATCCTAAATATTTACAATCTTTCTCTCGAGTCATTCACTGTTTATTAGGATTCTTCGTCTCTGTCCAAGCAAATCCGAATCCATCAATGGATTCTCTTCATGATCACGACCCTAGAAAGAATCCTGACAGCCCATTTTGTAATTGGTAAGGCTGCTATACTTTTCCGGCAGCCATTGCCAATAATGTTTCTCGCATGATTGTCCTCCGCAACCTTGGCTGGATTACTGAAGCGAGGCATTAGTTCGTTTTTATGGTGTGTTTTACAGGCTCACGCTTGTCAGTCATTAAAGAAAACATGCCAAGGATGGTAATCGTCAGACCGTAAGACCTTCCGTCCACCCACCCAGATGTCTGTCTGTCAAACACCCCGCCTGTCAAGCGTGTTTGAAGTGGTTAAAGACTGGTTTTAAAAAGAGGTGTTGCGGTTTTGTTGTATATTTAGCTTCATTAGTGAGGTGATATATTAGTTTGTGCGGCATGTGGCGATAATATAATCGGCTTTTGTTGACTTATAAGGCATTGAATTCAAGCCAAAAAAAATTCCTTCTAAGTATACATATATTTGATATTTTAAAATCCAATTTAAAGCCAAATTAACTTCCAAAGTTTTATCTTATTTTAGCTCATATTAAAGTCATTTTAAAATATTCGCTTATTTCCTGATGACATTCCACTTTCTCTTCTTAATTAATTCAAGAGAAGCTTTTTAAAAATGATTTAGTCAGCTGATCCCAAGCTATGCGTGAAATGATACAAATTGCTGACTTAACAAATATATTTTTTAAAAAGGTACCTGTGTTTCCTCTATAATGTGTGTGTCAAAAATCTCTGTAAGAATCTATACTATATTAGCACTATAAACAATATTTCCCCTATCAAAATATGGTATGAAACACTAGGGAAAATTAACTTTTGTCCTTTTTTGCCGTTTCTGCTTTGTCTGAGCAACTTGTAAATATGCCTGTCTCCTAAAGTAGAATAAAGAGAACTTTAAAGGGAAAATTCTTCAATGTCTTCGAACTGCAATCTACTTCCAAAATTTTAAATCATTACATACACTTATAAAATTTTGTACCAAAGATTAGAAGAAAAAAACTATTTTAAATTTTTTGAAAGAATAAGTGAATACGCTAATAAGATTTATGAATTATTAAATGACATTTATAACATTCACGTACAGCTTAACTGAAGCTTTTCTCATCTTAATAATAGTGCCAAAAAGAATTTATTTCAAGGTAACATTAATTTATCATGTTGCTGGAGGAAATAATTATGTTGAATGAGCGAATGAAAACATCATTAAATAACTCTTAGAATAAAAATATTAAATGTTACTCATGCGCAATATCAGGATTTGATGAAGAATACTTTAAATAAAAAAAATCTCGCGTCATTTAATTTGATCAAACGATCTTATTTCAAGGTAGCATTAGTTTGTCATGATGCTGAAGGAAATGTTAGTCTTTAAAGTCTAAATTAAAAACTATTGTTTAATTCGTAATTTATAAGTTATTTATAGAATTAAAGGAAATTTAACAACTATTTGTTGAAAACAAAATAATTATTAAATATTTTTATTGTATGTTTTCTCATTACAAAACAAGCAAAAGACACAGTAACTAATTTCAGTATAGTCAGTGTGGTAGGTAATATAATTTGATATTTTGCTCTGAGTATCTTATTCGTATCGTGTGCGCATGCGTAACCGTTTTAGTTTATAACAGTGAAAGCAGCTGCAGTGATGCAATTATTTATTAATGTGTGGATTTTAAGTTTCTCTATTTCGATTAATTATTTTAAATCACATTTAATGGTCAGGAAATCATTTTTATTTATTTAAATACCATACATGTATCACGGTTGGAGAAGTAGCTATATATTTTTATTTATACCAACAATAATAATTAAAATAAATTCGAGCTCTTATAGGGTTGAAATAAATAAATTTGGAAAAATTGTTGGAATAAATAAATATGTACTCTTATTATTGTGCTATTAAATGTTTATTATTATAAACTTCCGTTAACTGGACAAAACTATAAGTTATTTAAACAAAAAAAAAATTAATGCATGTCATAGAAATGGCAAGAAAAATTACTTCTTATGGTATTCATTCGCTGTAATTAATAATTTTGTTCATGCAATAGTATATAATAAAATAAAACTAATTGCTTATTATGCAACATTTATTTAACATTATTTATAAGGAAAATATTTCAAGCATTTTCTGGTCTTAAGCCATATTGCCATAGTCGCATAGTGTATGGCCATTTTAAACTGACTACTTTGAATATATCATCTTGAAAATAAATAATAAGAGTGATAGTAAAATTATATTATTAATGTGTCTTTATCTCTTTTTACTTTTTATGACACTATCCAAGTAAATGTCATTTTTTATAATTATTTAATTTCCATTTATTTATTTTTATTTTATTTTTTACTGGATTCTGAATAAAATTCTTTTTTTTTCAATGTCCAATGTGCCTGTATATTTCGCTAGTCTCCAAAACGCTAAGAAATAAAATGTAGAAATATCTTATAATTTTACAAAAGAGAGCATGAAATTTTCATCTCTTGATGTGGAAAATAAATGAAACATAAATGAAAGCTATTGTTTTTCAGATACTTCATTCTTTCATTTCAATTGTTGTTGTTACGAATTAATGTGTTCTTATTGTAGTTAATAATATTTATTGTCTTTCCCGGTTCTGTTTCTTCGTTACATTGCATAAGCTTATTATTTTATTACTAACCGTCATTTGAGATTAGATAGCTCGCATGAATAAAAGCTTGCTTAGAATTTCAAAGAAATATTTTATGAATTATAATCAGTATTTTGTTCTCAATGGGTTCCTGAACAACATATTTTTATATTAAAATTTTTAATAGAAATGTAATATGTATTATTTTAGAAGCTTTGCATCATTTTGTTTATTGTGTTATGCATTTTCTTTTCTAATTGTTCTGTGATTTTCGTCTAAAATTTGTACATTAATTTAAAAAGGAAGAATTAGAATTTGATTTTATAAAACTGTTCTATTGTAAATATTTTTTTCCTTCAATAATTCTCTGCAGACTACAAAATGGTAATCCCCTATCATTTTATTTGTAGACAGGAAATAGTCTGGAAGCACTAAAATGTAAAAAATGAAGTAAAATATTTGGAATTTGTGATAATTTTTCGACCAAGAAAAGCACGTTTTAGTTTGCTTACTTACACACAATCAAACACAGATTTAAAAAAAAAACATTTATTAAATTCTCCTACACAGCAAATTTGGGAATTGAAATTAATAATTTTGAAACAATAATTTTTTAATTTGTAGAGTAACATTATAATAATAGAATAATTTTATAATTTTTTTAATTCATAGAATAACAGCAGCTACAAAGAAACCCTGATATTTTAGCAGACATAATAAAATGTTATAAAAATTTAAAATAAAAGATTTATTTTTTTCAAAACTTCGATGTAGAGCACAAAATGTTAATTGCCCATACTCTTAACTAGAGACAGGAAATAGAATTTCAAACACTGAAACATTCAAAATGAAGTCATTGCTGTGATTTTGGTCAAGTGAAATATATTATCATTTTATATTATTCATATTACATAAAATTCGAATATATAGTACGTTCGAAATATATTATTCATATTATATAAAATTCGAATGGATATATATTCGGACTATGTTCCCATTCTTACACGAGAAAATCTGCGGCACGTACCAAAGTCTACAAAAATTCAAAAATTTGAATTTACAATATTAAAATACCATAAATGAATTTTATGGTGTTTTAACCATAAAATATTACTAAAATCAACAAATGGCTTTCAATGACAATCAATAAATAATATTACAAAAATTTTAAAGTAAGCGAAACACTTTTTCAAAAATTTGCAATAGATCATGAAAGGCTAATCACTTGTCACCTTAACTGTAGACAGAAAACAAAGTTAAAAATCATTGAGGTATCCAAAATGAAGTAAATTGTTTCACCAAGGATAACAAGATGTAGTTCACTTTCTGAAACACGCTTACATAAAAAAAAAGAACATACCAAACAACACAACATATATGGAAATTGAAATTTATAATTTTAAAACATCACAAATAGATTTTCTTTATTCATAAAATAATAAGAACGACATTTCTGCGGACATAAAAAATGTTTGAAAAGTTAATGTAAGAGAGAAACCTTTTTTCCTCCAAAAATTCTCTCAGATAGCGAGGTGTTTGGTTGTTTAACTGTCTTTTTGGCCAAGCGAAACAGATTTGAATTCATTTTCTTACATAAAAGAAAACAAAACCTTCAACACATATGAAACTCTACAAACAATCAGTATATTTTAATTTATCTTCTTAGAACACCTCAAATGAATTATACCAATCCATAAAAACAATCCAACAATAACAACAAAACGACTTTTAAATCGAAATAAAAAGTTAATGCGACAGAAATATTTAAAGAGAGAGCGAGAAACATTTTTTTCCCTCAAAAATTCATTAGATATCGCAAAATGGTAATCACCTATCCTCTTAGCTTTAGACAGGAAATAGAATTTGAAAGCACTGAAATGTCAAAAATGAAGTCAACATGATCGGCTACTGTGCTGACTTTTCGAACAGGGGAAGCAGTTAAACATTCGTTACACTGTGGTGTTTCCTGCTTTTAAAATCGCCGACCGACTGCAAGATCTTGTTGGAAAAGGAAATTTAGAGTCAACTTTAGTCACGGGCTTTCATTTTAGACTGCTGCTGCACAATCCGAAACTTTTCTCACAAAAGGGACTATTCTCCAATATGAATAAGAATGTATTTATGCTGTATTCCTTTCTAACTTCCGTCGTTTGCTACAGAATCTAGAAAGGCTTTTATGTTTAATAAAGTCTGTCAGAAACATTTTGTGATAAATCTTTTATCGATATGTATAAATAACTATTTATTTATTGTATTAAATATTTTAATTTTTTAACTTCTTAAATTTTATTAGTTTCGTTAGTTTTACCATAATTATTTCCCAAATATTGTTGGGATTTCAAAATCGGAAATTCACTGAGTAAACAAGGCATGGATTTATGATCAAATAAATCCAAATCAATATCAACAAAATGCTTTAAAAAACTACTATATAAATAATATCATAGGTAAAATTTATTTTTAAAATTTTGAGACTCCATATTCCTTACATCTGACCTTAAACTCTCTCTCTTTTTCTTTTTCTCTTTATTTTTTCTTTGCGAATATTTTTTGCAATGCAATTTTTATCAGAAATATTTTTGTCATTTTACGAATATTGAAACAAGGTATGTTTCATTAATAATTAAAGAAGATTTAATTGAAAACTGTTATTTAGAAAATTTTAATGAGGATTTTTAAACTAATATTTTCTTAAATGCGAACTGGAAATTACAGAGGCTTCTAAAAAATCTTCCATATTTACTTATACGATTTCATTAATGAATTTTTAGTGGATCTTAATTAGCGTCACAACTCTCAATTTTAAATGTCCTGTTCTATGTGACCCTTTTTGGTGTTGAAACCCAAAGGGACTTCAGATTTTAAAAACTTAATTTGTAACTTTATTATGGCATATTCTATATATATACTCAATGAAATATAACTGTTAAATATCCTTAAGAGATCTTTTGAGTTACATTTAGTTTAAAAAAAAGTTTATAAATTCTAATTCTGAAAAAGAAAAAAAAAATGTTTTTAAATTCTCAGCTTTTATTATTTTAATTGATTTTTCTTCATTATCGATAACAAGAACATTTAAAAAAAACTGTATATGCATGTATATTTTTTTCATTTAAAAGTTCTGTATAGTCATCATTAATTATTTTACCCATAATCCTTTAAGCATAAAATAAAAATTCTCATTTAAAATCGTACACAAAAAAATATGCAAACATGAAAGAGGAAATTTTGAATAAAAATTTATTTACTAATATTTGACTTTATGAAAGAAACAATTATTCATTTCACTTAACACACTTTATAATGTTTTTCTATTCACATACGTGCATTTTATTTCAGATATGGAAACTCCTGAAATACGCGCATGTATTTCAGGAGTTTCCTTACCTGAAATACATGTTTTTATTTTTTTCACTGTTCAATATCCCTTAAGGGGACGGTGGACAATATTAGACATTTTTGTGAATTAATCATTTAGAGTTATGAATTTTTGTATGCATAGATATTATATATGTAAATTTAAATACTTCAAATCATTTTTTTTAAAAAAAAACCTTTTTAAAGCGAAATACAATTTTTTTTTAAATAACAGATGCATAATTTTTTTAAAATTTTAAAATATTCCAGACTATTCTATTTTTAGTTTTTCTATTATTTTTTTCCTTGTCCCCCAATATGAATTTTTTTGGAATGAAGCTGCATGGATTTGTAATTGCAATTAAATTATAATTTTTTAGAAATATTCTGACAGTTACTGAATTTTCATAGTAATGTCATATTTTTTGGAACAAAAATTGACTTTTGACTATTTAAAAAAAAGAAGGAAAAAATTATATATAAAATACATACGCTATTTTCTTTTATTGCTCAACCGAAATTTTAGTTATCAGTTATATGAAATTCTTGAAAAAATTAAGACCCCTGAAGCATTTCAATGATATTTCAATCTAACTAAAATATCATTTTGAGGAAAGTAATTAAAAGGTGTTTTTTTTACTATCACCTTGAAATTTTCATTTTATTGAACTATACACCCTATAACACTATTTTAGCTGTATATAAACATATTTTAGTGTCGAAACGACAAAAATAAAATTTCATGCTTCTGTTAATTTGTGCTTATTTCAAAGTCCACTGTTTTGACCTCTTTGGTAATGCATATCTGAATTGTACGCAAAAACTTAGAGATGACGTGTATACTCGTGAAATACAGTTTATGCGTAATAAGAAATTATTTGGTAAGGAATGACTTACTTTTTTTATTTCAATAATTTCTATTTATTTGAACTAAGACACATTTTTTAACATATGAGTGAAAATAAATGTAATAAAATTAGCTTATTGTTATAATTTACCGTTAAAGAAGGGTATTGAGCAAAGCATTTAACTGGGTCTGTACAAAAATGTACAAGGATATATACTGGTATATAGTCTACAGCTAATTTTTGATGAATTCTGCAATACAAAATGCCACCTCTCAAAAGGCTGCATGTAAAAAAATGATACAAAAGGATCTTCATCTAATTGAATAGTCTAAAACAATTTACGGTAGCCAAACTGCTTCTAGGAGGACTGCTACATCACAGCGATGCATTGAAGAAAAACAATTTATATTATGAACAGGTTTTCTTTATAATAATTATTAATATTTTATTTATTTATTTTGATTTCCACTTAACCACAAAATATTTTAAGCATCTTGAAAATGACAATATGTTTGAGTTTTTACTGAAATAATAATTCAAACTATAATTGTCACTGCTTATTACTACTGACGAATAAACTCGACAATAATAGTTAACTGGGGGGGGAAAGCGCTAAAGAAAATTTAATTTTTTAAACTAAAAACAAGCGTTTTGCAATATATACACGTGCCCTCGAACGCTCGGTGTTCGAGCAGGGAGAAAGAAAAAAACTCAAACCTATCTTGCTCTGTTTATGTACAAAACGCTTTCTCCGGCCCAGATGCACGAGGAGATTGGTTAGGTCGTCGACATGAGCTCATATTTTTCTTCCTTCTCTCACTTCAAACTGCTTCTTTTCGGCTTTCTTTTTAGCTCAGCGAACAAAAAGAAAGAAACAGAATTACCCAGCATTTGGCATTCGATGCTTCTTTTTAGACTCTTTCTTGTTTAGGTTGGTTAGGCGGAGGCCCTTACTTAATCGAGCAGAGTTCAGCGCTTTTCGAGGAAGAGCAATACTCGAAAAATGCGATTTTTCTCTTATCGAGCAGAGGAGAAAGAAAAAAATGCATGACTGCGCATGCGTTTGCCGGTTAGTTAAATGATTTATGTGGCTCATTTATCAATAGATGCGTAAGAGATACTAATTAAAATTCTTTCATTAAATAGATTTGCGTCGCTGTTAATTTGTTTTATGACGGTGAAAATTCATTTGTTTTAAAGGGCAGGGCTGGATGTTGGTCTTTCATTTTAATGATCAGTTATCTGTAACAATATCTGTTGGTAATTTTATCAGAGATTAGATAAATGTTTACAAATTATAAAATATTAATTTTAGTTTACATGAAGTTGAATAAAAAATTAGACAAATTATTCGATAACTGTGAAATTATTTAAATTGTAAACTATCTTTTTCACTTATTTCAAATTCTAAGCAATTAAATGATTTTAATTAATATATAAATTATAATATAATAAATGTGAGTAATGAAACTATTAATTTGTGAATTAATTTAAAACACGGATAAAACACCTTACTTGTCTGCTTAATAATATTTTTAATACTCAAAATATAACTTTAGTGAATTCGTAATTTAAAAATCTAAGAATTCATTGTTATTATAAAAAAATTAGTTGTAATTATGTGATGTGCAAGAATATATATATATATATATATAATTTTATCCTTTTTTTATTAGATGAGCATTCTCACTTTATCGGAATATATATTTTTTATTTTGATTGCATTTTATACAACAATGTACAAATACAAGGGACTATGTAAATGTTTCTTATTAATAATTATTTTTAAAAAATCCTTATAAATAATCTATAAATAGTGACTGTGAAGTTTTCTAATAAACTACTGCAATTATTAAAAATGTAACATTTATTAAAAGTAAGTTCCCGATTGATTCTTTATGTTTGATAAAAAAATTCACTGCTGTAAAATGGCAGAAAAAGGAACATCAAACAAAATATTGCTTACATTTCAACAAAGACATTCGACAATTTCGATCTCACAAAACACAGATGTTCCTGAAGATTCTTAAATTTATTTCGCTCTTCTTCAGTTTTAACATTCATAAACCTCTTTCAATCCTTCCTGTTTCAATATGAAACAACAGACGGTTTGCAGAGAAGAACTTTGAAATCTTACATTATGTGTTTGTGGGTGGAGGATTTGAGTCCGAAATTCTTAATTATTTCATTTTCTCTGTGACACAATAATTCTTTGTTTCCTCATCACATTGATACATTTCACTGGTTTTCATAAACTTTACTCGAATCAACAGGTGGTATCCTTCTAGAAATCTTACTCAATCACCAAACAGATGATATAAAAAAAACAGGAGGGAGTGTCTGAATTTCTACAGTACCACTTACTCTATTTCATCATCTCCCCAAGTTATCCAAACATTCCCTAACAGATGGCAAGCTTTTAATTTCGAATTAAACTCAAGTAGAACCAAACGATAAAAAAGCTGTTTAGAATTTCCAACAGTAGCCTGTCACAATTAATGTAATCGTCTGCCCTTTACAATAATTCGAAAACAGCAGCTGAACGGGAAACGTGACGGGTGAGGAACTCAAACTCTTGGTCCATCCCTACGCACATCTCACCTGTAACATCCTGTCCTGCATGGAAAAGGGGCCTCTGACAAGAAAGAAGAAAAAAAGGGGGCTACTTGAAAGGGGGAGCAGCGTCGTAAAAACGTGCAAAACTTTTGACCTTCCAATAAAGGCGGCTTCCGTTTGCGGTCAAGTAAAGCGCTACCTTTACACATCTCGGCTTTCCAGAATCATGATTTAGGACTGGAGAGGGGACTTTTATGATTTTTTACGGGAATGTGTCCCTTTTTGCTCAACTTGGGAAGTGGCCAATGTGAGGTTTATGGGTTTTTGTTTTGTATTCTTGGGTCAGGATTGCTAGGGGTCGGAGTCAAATAAGTTTGTAGATTTATCGTGGAGACAGTTTTGATGTAGGATATATTTGAAAATTTTGTCCAATATAAGATACTACAATATTTCTACAGGCTTTATTTAACTATTATATAGTAAGATATTAGTGAATTCTTCTGGTGCTATTATTTAAAAAAGAAAATGTTTTATCATCATATTTATTAAAATGATTGAATCAGAGTAAATTCCACTAGATGTATCTAAGCAAAACTTTTGCAATAATTGAAAAATATTCATTCGTGAAATTTTTTCATTCCTATTACGTTAGTTAATTCGAAGTTTATGGTTCAGTAAAATTTTAATTACTCCAAATATTAAGCTAGAACTAAAAATTAATTCCAGATAAAGAAAAAGTTTTTTTTATAGTCAGAACCGGCAACAAAATTGTATTATTAAAATGCAGTAAATTTAATAAATGAAAGGAGTAATAATCTTAAACTTATCGTTAATAAATTTTTTAAAGTTAATAAGTTCAATAACTAAATGATAATTTTGAAAAATAATTAAATGATTTTTAAAAAATAAAGAGTATTGAATTACAACTATATTTTGGGTAGTAAGGGCTCACTAAGAAAGATTCTTTTGAAATTTTTATAAGATAATTCATAAAAAAAGAAATTGACCGAAATGTGAAAGTTTTTCCTCAATAAATTCAAAACATATACTGCATTAAAGTCATTTCTCCTTCAATTTAGCATTTACGGTAATTTATTTAAATCAATCAACAATAAAATGTTAGAAACAATCTTAAGTATATTTTGTTTATTTTATTTATTTTTTTATTTTCATTTTGAATGAGATAAACTAGATTTTTAATCTGTTTATAAGTGGAAACACAAATTTTTGTACCACGTGTCACTTCATGTTTTTTATGTATAGTGGACCCATGTACCGTTTATATAGATACCTCACTTTATCAATCTTACTCATGCGTTAGTTCTCACACTGAATATACGTATTTTTGCTTTAATTTCCTTGTAATTGTTGTTTTTTTATATGCGTGCGTTAATAGTAATAAATTTATTTTTATACTTAGCAAGGATTAAGTTCATTTTTTTGTATAATTCACTATTGACGAATTTATTACTTGCTCGCATACTGCCAAAATTAGGCCTATCGCCACCAACAACAAATGTTATCCTAAAAGTTTTTTTGTTGTTGTTTGTTTCGTTTCATCCTGAAAGATAGTATAGATTCTGTTTTACTGCATCATTTTGATTTCATCACTCTTCTGAAATTAATTTATCTTCTGTATTTCCCTATTCTTATTTCCCTATATTCGCTTCATCGCGATATTAATTGATAATGAAGGCCAAAAAGAATATTTTAATCCATAAGAGAACCCGTAGAGAACACCAAATCTTATTTTTCATTGTCCTAGGAAACAGGAAAAGACGTCTCTATTTCTTCAACATAATTACCGTTTTAAGAAGATATTTTGAGCTTTCATCCTTTTTTAACTTAAATTAAAATATCGTTAATAGTTTGCTTCAACAGCAATTAATTTTCAAAAAAAGAAGAAGGATCAATATAGTCTTATGGTACATTTATAATTTTTAGAAACTTGCTTTCATTGGGAATAATCTAATTAACAAGGAATGTTGGTAGCATTTCATGATATTTAAATATATTTTTCGTAATATGACCATTATAATTCCATAAAAAAATTGTTTTTAGAAGCAGTATTTGTGATTTATTAAAACCTATATTAATTATTTAATAACTTTAATCTTGCTTTATTTGTTGGGTGAACGGACTCTCTTAATGAAATCAATTTATGTAACATAATTTTGCAATAAAAGCATAAATGTGTAGGTAATCTATCATTTAAATAAACCATATATTTTGATGTAATGTAAATTTACTTCTTGGTCCAAGCGTAAATGAAGCAAATAATAAGCATGAACTTTTTTTTTCCATTTTGGGCAGTTGAAGAAACATAGTTTACTTTACAGGAAAACAATGAAAAAAGTGCGAATTTCGTTGCAAAGAATGTAAAAAAATTATTCAAAAATATTTTTAAAATTTCGAAATTCAGAAAAAAATTACACGGAGACTAAATTGGTACCAATAATAATAATAAATAATTATATATAAAGTAAAGGAAAGTGGAGGAACTTTTATTATTATTTTTAATTCTGAGATAATGTAAAACTCATCTTAGCACAGTAATATTTTAGAAATTAAAGGAAAAATTCACCAAAATATCACTTAATTTTTACTTCAATACATCCTCATAAAAAAATTGCTTTTCTAAACTAGCTGCACATTCATTTCTCTAAAGTATATTTAAGCCAAATTTTTGTAACTATAGGTTGATTGGTCTGAATAGCGGTTACAAACTCACCGATACATGCACATATGTTATTCTTTATTATTAGTAGAGATATAATTTCTTCAGTGCAAAATTTGGCCCAGATATGGAGACTTAATTTTCAGAATGATTTATTCAATTGTATCTTGCACTATGAGGTAGATAAATTAATGTATTCACGTGCATTTTGGTGAACAGACATGTTTCTTTTAGAATAACATGCTATTCATTCCACTTAAATCAGCAGTTTCTGAGCGGGGACAACATACTTAAATTTATTTTTGTACTTGTTAGCTATAAAATTCGGAGTAGAAAAAGGGAAAGACTGTCTTAGATTCAACCGATCGACCAATTTGATGAGTCTAGTTACAAAACCATGAGTCAAATTTCATTTAACTGGATTTTAACAAGCTTAAGTTACAGTGTACATGAGATCAGAGACAGTTGGTGGATTATATTCAAAACTCACAATTTGGAGGCAAAAACCAAACTGTTTATATGTTTCTATTTTTAAGTTATCGCCTGGCCATTAAAATATTTTTTCTAGAAGGGATATATATATATTTGGCTGAAAGAAAAAAAAATTGCCGAAATGCACGAGATTCAAGATAATGAGGTCAAGTTCTTTGTTGATTATTATATACGAGAAAAAAATTAAATTGCAGAATGTTTTAAAAATATATTTACTTGTCTAAAACTATCATAAAAACGAAATAAATGCAAGCAAACATTCAAACAAAAGGTAATTTTCTCAACGCCTACGCCGACATTTCAAAACAGTGTGCAGCATTTAAAAACCTAGAATAATTACAAAAATAAATATATTTAGATAAAGCATTTACAGTATTTTTTTAAAGATAGATGTAAACTTTATTTAATAATTGTTTAAAAATATTGAATAACAGAGTTTCGAAACTACGGATCCTTTCTTTGGGGTGTGCCCAATTTTATCTAGATTACTTGAAAGAAACAGTTTTCTGTTGCAAAACATTTTGCTTGTTCTGGAACTTGTTTGTGAAATAAACAAACATTAATTTCTTTAAAAATAAAGGTTTATATTATTGTATAATGACATTTAAATTACCTTTAAAACTTACGATGGGAAAAAATAAGAATTTTGTAATTATAGCATGTAGAATTTGATAATTTATTATTCTCAAGCAGGCTTTGCTTATTAGCTTGTTCTGTTTAATTTCAATTTGAACTTACTTAAAATTCATAATTATGTTTTCTTGAAAGAAGTGTTTCAACCTATTAACTGTTTCGATTTCTTTGGAAAATGCGCATCTAAATTGTGTCACAAAAATTAAGCGATGACAATTACGTATATTGTCTATATTTCTCTATGCCATTGAGATATTCATTTTTTGAACAATATATCTTATAGCTCTATTTTAGTTTAATGTAAACATGTGTTTATATTAGTGTAAAACAAACCGATTTCGGTGAAGAAACGTTAAAAATAACATTTCATATTTCAATCCATTTTTGTTTATTTCAAAGTCCACTGTTTCAATAATCACGTTATTTATTTCATTACACTAACATAGACTTTTTGCATGTTAAAGAAAAGAAACATTAAAAAATATTACTTTAATTTACTTTTAGAGTTTGGTTTTGAGCAAAGCATAGTACAACACATAATGAATGATCTTTTATTCGTTCCCTAGATTTCAACATAGTCTCAAAATATTTTAAGCATTTTCAAATTTTCGAATATGTTTGAGTTTTTACTAAAATTTTAATTCAAACTTCAAATTATCACTACTTATTATTCTCGACGAATGCACTCGTCATGCGTTGTTGCGCTTTAGGAAGCGAACGAATGTTGCACTTTTTCCATGACGAGTATATTCATCAAAAACAGTTAACTGGTTAAACTTCCGTTTAAGTTAAATATTTAAACTATTCCTAATGAAGAGAAGTTATACGCAAATATTATTATTCACGTCACTATTATCTAATTCCTAGTTCTCTTTCGCTGTGTTTTAAATTCATAAACTTTTTACTTTCTCATAAAGAATCATGATAAATCACATTTCTGCAACTATATGTGTCTCATTAAGAACGCGATAATTCAAAAAGCCTTATAGCTAGATAAATGAAATTTGTTAATATATAGATTTTACGCCATATTATTAGATATTTTTCAAATTTTCAATCAAATTTCTGTTTGACTGCCCACGCAAAAAATGATAACTACAAAATGTAATATCTTAAATGCAGATTTTTATCAAATTTTAGGCTAAGCCTGTAAAGGAATCGATCATCTGTGAGTCATGATGTTCGCCTCGGTAAATTGAATAATTCAAAATTGTTTAAGTAGATGAAATTTGGCATGTGATCATGCGACTATAATTGTAATTTGTTTCCATATTTTGTTGTCAATTTTTCGGAAAAGAAGGTTAACATAAATTCAACTTTTCGTTTATTGTAAATAACCATATCCCATGAATTCATCATAAAAAATTTGATAATGTAAATTTTATCATGATAAAAATCATCATGCGCATCATGAAAAATTTTACCCTGAAAATTGCAGGTGTGTATTAAAATTTTAATCCATTTCATCAAAGGCTATATATATTAATGCTATTTATTTGTATGAATGCAATAACTCGGGCACGAAATGACTAAAATAATCAAAATTCAACGCTTTTTTTAAAATCAAACTTGTGGATCTTACATAAGTGTGAATAAATCACAAAACTGATTTTAGTGCAAACTTTGTTATATTAAAATATGTCTATTTATTTTGCTGCGTTTTCGATTTATTTTATTTCAATTAGAATAACTTGACATATTGCAATGCAATCTGCTCTTCGTTAGAATAAAGCCTCTTGAAACTTGAAATAAATGTACACTCTCAATAATAAAACAATTTGTCGTATTTTATCTATCACAACTTGTTTTGGGTTAACTATATTGACTGAGGCAAATATAAGAATGGATTTTCCCGAGAAACAAGTAATATAATTTTTTCTAAATTCAATTCCTTCTTAAATGAACAAAGAAATTTTTTTATTTTCATTACTTTTTATTAAATCAATCTTTTTATCAAAAAATATTAAGTGCAAAAAAATCATTGATTTTCGCAAGAAATGAATTCGCGTTCTTCACCTTTATGAAAAAATTCGATAGATTTCAATTTTCATTACAAGCTGCTAAAGCACTATTTAAAGTATTACAAATATATTAAATTTAATTAATAAATTAATATTTGAAAAAAAAACTACAAGAGCATCAAGTGTAGTTCACTACAAGTTTTAAAAAATGTATTTGAACTTAAGTGTACGAATAAAATTATTTTACTAATGATTCAAAATTTGAAAAATATAAATATGTATAGGGAGAGAGGGAATTAATATTAGGAATTAAAAAACTTTGGTTAAAATTTGATTGAACTGTGTAGTTTTGATGTAAAGATCTCATGCAAAATATTATTTATCTAGCTTGCTTAACTATTAAGTTAACGTGTTCACAATAATAATAATAATAATAAATAAAAAATTATTTTTTCAAATTCAGAGGGATCCAAATATTGAAGATCAATCGAAATCTTAAGATCGGAATTTTGGTCTATTACAGTAATTTGAGACAATAAAAATGAAAAATAAACACCAAAAACAACAAATTCATGACAGTAAATTTAGTTTCCATTTCGAAAACCAATTAAGAGAAACTTTAATTTTAAATATTAACGAAGGAATAAACAAACGGAAAATATCTAAATCCAGTTTCCAGCCTTACCCAATATTTAACAATTCCCTAATTACTTAAAATAGATTGTAACGGACTTCGCTCTTTAGAAAAATCGATCATAAGATTCACACCGAAATGAACCAAAGTTAAATCGCATTATTTTCGAATAGATTCACTTTAATTAATTTCAATCAAAGAGTAATAGAAGGGTTTATTTAAAACTCTAAAATAGGGATTACTTCAGATTATCGATAGTTTTTCATTTTAGCAATGGGACTTATTTTAAAGTACTTCTAATTATTTTTTTTTATATTTCATAATATAATTAAGGGCCTTCAAAAAGGTTTAAATGCGTCAATATATTTTTTCAAATTTAATTCATTCATACGCTTCATAATGAATAGAGTATGAGACTATTTCAATTTAAAATAAAGCTATTATCTTTTGAGAACTATATATTTTTTCCTCATTAATTATTTACATACAATTAACCTTCATGTATTATATAATATAGCGTTGGCTATCATTTTCTGAATAAAATTTAAAAAAAAAATTATGTTTTTAAAGAACGGGAAAAAATACTCATATCAAATTTTGTTTTCCCCTTTTCATCTGTAATTATTAATTCTCTATCTTTAATGTTTTTAATTATGTTATTTTGGATTTAAAACTCTATGATTATTAATTTTTTTCTTTACTATGTTTAATGCATATAAACAAATTATGCTTTTAAGATTTGTAACTGCCTCTATGCAAGTGGCCATTAAATGTTTTGATGCAATTATCTCTAACGCTTTTTATTATGCTAAAAGCAGCAATTCTCGAACGTTTTTGATCATATACGTTTAATATTTATATTCATATTACCTTTTTAAAATTTATATTCTTATTCATTATTATTTAAATACTTTGTTATAAATGGCTCGAGTTTTTTTTTTCTTTTTTACAATGTTATTTAAGTTTGCGAATATCAAAAAAAAAAAGGTCTAATATTTGTATTTGAATTACACTTTTTTTACTACGTCATTCCAGTTTGCGAATATAGAAAAAGAATGTCTAACCTTTTTGTTTGAATTACACTTTTAAACCATATATTTGCCTCTCATTCAGTAGTTATTAAATTTCCAGATACAGTTTATAAATGTATCGTGTACTTTTTATTATGGCATTCTAGCTTTTAAAATATCGAATATTGCAAAAAAAAAAAAAAACCCTCATAGAATAGTTTTATATTTAAATTATATTTTTAAAATTTGCTTTTGTCGGCCATTCAGTTAGTATCAAAAATTTTGTTATAAACGTCTCGGGAGTTTTTCATTATTTCATTACGGATTTCGAAATCAACAAAGATTAAAAGCTTTTTAATCATTGTGTCTAATATGAATACGATGAAATGATGCTTTTAAAATTTGCACATCCCTCTCGTTGAATATCTATTAAATACTTTATTACAAATGATTTACTAAGTTTTCATAATGTCCTTTTACTTTCTCGTATGTGCAGCATAGAGAAAGTATAGTAATCATGTAATGTTTGAGTTTGAATTATAATTTTAAGGCAACAATATTTATCTCTCATTCAGTGATTATTAAATCTATAGACTCAGTAACATTCTTCTTTAAAAATGTCTCGAGCAATTTCTAATTACATACCTCTGGCTCTTGAAATCTATGAATATTTAAAAGAAAATCCTTATATGTAATATTTGTATTTAAATTACACTTCTAAAATTTGCATTTGCCTGTCATTCAGTTTTTATAAAATATTTTGTTATAAATGTCTCGAGTCCTTTTCATTATATTTTATATTTATATTATTTTATATTTATATACATTTTATTATTACATTTTATATTAAAATCTGAGATAGTTAAATTTTTTGTAATGATCGGGTTTAATATTTACTTTTAAATTATGCTTTTAAAATTTGTATTTGCATCTCATTGAATATTTATAAAATCTTTAAAAATGTACGAATGTTTTTTCATTTTATATTTTTATTTCCTTGAGTATGTAGTGCATAGAAAGTACAGAAATCAACAAAAATTAGAATTCGAGATGTTGATGATTCACCACATTTCAAATGACACCAACTTCGTAAAACACAACTATAAAAAATGTCCATATGTCTGTCTATGATAAAAATAACTCAAAAATCTTCGATCTAGATGGCTGAAATTCGATAAACGGTCTTTACACCAAGTTTGTTAATTTCAATCAAATTTTGAGCAAATTCCGCTGATTAAGTTTTTCTATCCGCCTGCGAATATAATTTAACACGATAACTAAAAAACAAAGAGTGATGTATAGAATTCGATAAACAGAATTTTCTATCCGGCTAATCGAATATAATTTAACACGAAGACTATAAAACAAAGAAAGATGTATAAAATTGATAAACAGAATTAAGATGTATAGTCTAGACATCTATCAAATTTTGAATCAAATCCAACATGGAATTAACTAACTGCTGATCTTTACGCTTAGAAGCACATATATGCGATAAATCAAAGACACAATGACTTAAATTTATCAAATTTGATAAGGGAGTTTTACATAATGTGTAATTTTGTATCAAATTTTTATTTCAATCAGATGGTAAAAATGTATAAAACCAAAAATTATATTTTTCGAATACTATAAACTACCATCCATTAAATAATCTCCAAATAACTCACGAAGGATGACATGATAGATTTAATTAAAATGCTCAATAATTTTCGTAAAAAAATCTAAAATGAAACTAGTGGTATTGCTCCCCCCTCCCCCCCAAGAAAAAACTTTTTCTCATATTCTTCAAAAAATTATCATGAAAAGCGAATGTCTTGCATGGCATTGGCATATAATTGTCAGGAAAAATAATTTTTTAAAATCATGAGTTAACATTTTTATTGAATGTATTTTGTTGACCTTGGCGACGTGTTCGGTGATTAACCCTTAGCATACGTTGATAATATATGTAAGTATAATTCGTAGTTTTTCTAACCAATTGAAGCAAGAACTCTACACGCAACTGTAATTGTAATTACAAAATTGCATAAAAATGTGTTATATTTGAATCATTGCTTTTTCGAATTATCTCGTTTATGTGTTTCTGAAAGTGCAAACAAGCAGATGGTTAACCGCATGTGGGATATGGCTCATCATTCGACGAGTATCTACATTATAGGTTAAACGTCTATGAAGAATTGTTTTTATTAAACGCTCATTGCTTTGTAGCCATTTTGTTAATTCGTATTCAAGAAGTCGGACTTTCTTCGACCGATTTTATTCAAAATATACATATATGTATTCATTCAAAATATACATATATGTATTCATTCAAAATATACATATAT
>JAPMOQ010055038.1:390359-447153 GCA_026543055.1 Argiope trifasciata | reverse complement strand
CATAATATCATAACTTTCACCATAAGAAGTATTATGACTATAATGTCATAACTTTCACCATAAGAAGTATTATGACTATAATGTCATAACTTTCACCATATGAAGTTTTATGACCAAAAGGTCACAACTTTCACATTTGGGTAAAACTGCTTTACGCATTAGATTCATTTGTCAAATAACACTGCTGATCTTATCCAACCAGTTTATCTTATCTATTATCTATCTTAAGTATGTTGTAATATGACCATAATGTCATAAACTTTCACCACATGAAGTATTATGACCATAATGTCATAACTTTTACATATGGATAAAACTACTTTACACATTAGATTCATTAACCAAATAATTGCCGATCTTATCAAAATTATCTATCTTGTCCATCATCTGTCAAGTATGAAGTATTACGACCATAATGTCATAACTTTTACCACAGGAAGTATTATGACCTTAATGTCATAACTTTCACACATGGATAAAACTGCTTTACCCATAAATTCATTAGAGAAACAGCATTGCCTATCTTATACAACTTATCTATCCTATCCATTATCTTTCTATTTTAATGTTATTCATTCACTTTCCGAATTGGAAAAATTAATGCGAATTTGTTGCCAGTTTCCCATTTCTGCTATTTTCGCTCACTGATGGATATAATTTTTCGATACGTTATAATACTTAGTATCCATCTTAAGCAACTTCTGAAAGGTTTAAATTCATCCATCATTATTTTTCAGAAATGTAATTCAAGATTAAAATAAGTCATACCTCAGACTCGCCTAAAGACAGACGAATAATAGATTTTGAATAAGACCACCCCCAATAGCAACACTGGCTGAAACTGTGGTCCTAAGGGTTATCACCAACTTCAATATACCCTTCCCTAAGGAGGTAAGTTCCACCATCAATGGGAGGGACCCAATCATTTTGTATGTTCAACAAAATGAAGAGATCCAAACACCATTCAAAATTAAAATGAGGGGAATTTTGAATTTGTTATTTGATAGCTGACTTAAAACATTTGCTCTGCATAACCGGTTCTTATGTTCCATATATAATTTTAGGCAATGTATTTGTAGTCGTTGTAAAATAGCCATGGCTATTTTATCTTGAGTGGTTAAGAGGAAATTTCAATATGATATTAGATATTATTGTCTACAAATTCGATTCATGGCTGTTGATATGAAATGAGGTTCAACGTCGTCGCCAAAAATATAAAGCAAAAAGTGGGCGATAAAGTAAGCTAATGGCACTGAAGTAGTGCTAAAAGGAGGCAAAGGAGCTAAAGGATCCTTGGACAAAAGTTTCAAATAGTTAAAGTTATCAGTAAAAAACTGCATATAAAATACATAATGCACTCACAGAAAAAGTAAATATAAGAAAAAAAAGTTTATTTAAAAAAAATTTACTGTCCCATAATGCTTGGAATTATATGTATATATTATAAATGTGAAAGTTCGGATAGATGGATGTTTGTTACTCAATCACGGCAGAACGGCTGAACGGAATTGGATGAAATTTAGCACAAAGATAGATTATAGTCAGGAACAGAGCATAGGCTATATTTCATTCCGGTTAATTGAGTGGTTAATTTTTTATTAATTAAAAACTAACTTTCGTGCCAAAAAGCTGTAGCCAAATCCAGCCAAAGATGAGTAAGGCTCTAGTTTTTTCCCCAACAGTAATGAGGTTAGGCTTAGTAAGATTTCGACCGATTATTTCAAAGGATTCTATTTACTTTCTTACTGTTTGATGCATTTAAAATCAAATGTTATTAATTAATCGATCTTTCGGATTCATTGTAAAGTACTTTTAAATTAAAAGAAAATAGAATGAATGAAATAAAAAGTTCCCATCTACATAGCGTTACCCGGACTGCCATAGGAAAGTCAGACAGTTGCATTACGCCAACTGGCGTTGAAAGTTTACGCGTGATTGTTGACAACTGAGTTTTCATTTAAATTAAAAATTATGTGTATAATACTGTTGTAGTTATATCAATCAATAAATAAAATGGATTTGACTTGATTTTAATGAAATATGGATTTGATTTGCTGTTTTGTTTTATTTCAGGTGTACACGGTAAATAAATTGTTTTTAGGTTAATCGTGTACTTTAAAATATTTTAAGCTGTATTTATATGCTATGTATTTTTCGTATATGCTTATAGTTTTAAGTACATTGTTTTTAGGATAGTTTTAATCTTTTAATTTGTAATTATCTGATAGTTTTGGGAAACTCCCGGAAAACGCAAATCTAATCTTTCGAAAAGCAGTAACCAAGCTCGGACTATGAGAGTAACTAGAAGTAAAGAGTCGAATCGTCAAACAGAATTAAGAAGAATTAAGGAAGTGGAGCGACAGGATTTAGATCAGCTTAGACTCCACGAACGGTATTGGAATAACGGAATCGATGTAACCGTCTTATACATACACATCATAATTTCCCCGCATACGAAGTCGCGAGTAAAAGATAGTATATATATACATACATACACACACACGCACACACACACACACAATATGTGTGTGTGTGTGTGTGTGTATGTGCACACAAGATTTTATTGTTTTCTTGGAGGTCTCTCCTTCTATCAAAAAGCCAAAACACCGGCAAATGAATTACCTTGCGTAATTGGACTGTTGGTGATGTCATTTTAAAACAGTATGGATAAGGATAAAATGCTCTTATTTCAAACAAAAAAATGAGTGTATTGTCTATTTTTAAAACATGATAATCTTGATAAAACTTATACATCATCAGTAAAGGGCAGAAGTTGCAAAATTTTGTAATTTGAAAGATAATGCGGCAGTGATTCCATATATATTTTCCATCAATATGTAACATAATCGGTAAATCTCTAAATTTGAGATGATCTATTTCTTGTAAATATCTTATATAAACATAGTAAATAAGAAATCGTGCTTGAAAAATCAAATCGCTATGCATGATATCTTATATCTTGTACATCTTTTTTTCCTACTTTCTGCCATCAATCCACAGATTTATCCATTGCGATCAGTTGTTACGATTTTTATCCTTTTAAATCCTAATTCAGCTTTTTTTTTTATCTGTAATTTTTTTTCTTTCTTTTTTGGAGCTGGGTTTTTAAAAAAAATCAAGATAAGATTTCATTCACCTTTAATTGAGAAATCCAAGGTGAACAGCATGTCTTTTGTTTTTATCTCGGTTGCATCAGGAATCGATTTTTTTCCTCTTTACTTTTTTTTTGTTCGTGAACTGCTACGAAAACCAATTGTTTGCGTATATTTTTTTATGGAGGTTGTTTATTTCTTCATGCATTTGATCTATTTTTCTTCTGTTCCAGATTAACCATTTGATTGCGTTTTGTAACCACATCAGCATTCATGACTACCTATTTAGAATAATTTTGCAAAAGACAACAAAAAAAAGTTAATGTCAATACAACTATGACTTGGTAAGCGATATTTTTACAAAATTTCGTGCACAGTTTATTATTGATATAAAATATTTGCATATGAATTCATATTTATAAAACTGAATTTAAACCATAGTTAATTTCTTAATTTTTTACTTAATTTGGCTTATGTTACCTTCATTCTAAAATGTTCTCTTAGTTCCTGATTCAGGTATCACCTTTTTATTTAATTATTACTTACTTTATCAGGACAAAATTGCTAATTCCGTGGTTCCCACACTGAGAATGAAGGGATAAAAATCCTTAACACCTATATTTTCTTTTCAAAAGAATCTTAATATATCCTGGTCCAAATCCACACGTGGCAAAAAATATTCATTAGAATCTTATAACAAAATAAGTGAAGAGACAAATTTCTCTCTCTTTTGCTCGTATGCCCCAATGTAGACCGGAACCATATTTTAGTGCTTCTTTCCTGTACATAATATGCTTCCCATGGCATATTATATAAATTGAAGTTAAATTTCAGAAGTTTCTTTTTTCGGTATCCAGTAAAATTTTTACATATATATATATATATATATATATATAATCATTAACAGTAAAAAGGGAATATTAACGATGGTCAATTCAAGATCTTATGAGTTTTACAGAAAGCTAGACTTCCATCACTTTGACGGCTAGGGTGGTACAAATTTTTGAATTCTTTCTAAAGAAATCCAAAGAAAAAGGTTAATCTGAATAAATTAAATTGAAGAAAAGAATAAAAGATTTAAAAATAAGGTAACATAGCAATATCAGTCTCAACTTATTCTTGAATATAATGAATACAAAACGGTACAAAGACCAGAAGAAATAACATTGAATTTTATAAAAACTTTGTCAAGCTATATAGGCAGCAAAAGCCTATTATACACTTTTCATGGATTCAGTGCATCTAACAAGCTTAGCAGTAAGAAAGGCCTCGGTTTTAATAGCTGTCATAAACTGACTTTCAGATAACATGAATGGGCAAAACATCCAAAAACGGAACTAGTGAACAACCTACCAAGATGATAATATTGGTATCAACGTATTCTTCAATATAAGGAATACAATAAAATACAAGAACCAGAGGAAATGATGTTGAATTTTATAAAAACTTCGTCAAACTATGTAGGCAACAAAAGCCTATACTCTTATCATGGATTCAGTATATATAATAAACTTAGCAGCAAAAAAGAAAACGGTTCTAATCGCTGTGTAACATTCGAGAAGCTGAACAAATGGTTGAGAAAATAACGACAAAATTTCCCTAATATTTCATCAAACTGTCAGATCAGCAGAGCAATATTTTCTTAATGAGCCAATTCTTACAAACTGTTTTCTATTAACTGACTTAATGGAGACAAAAATCTAGATTTAATTATAAATAAATCCTCCTAAACCAAGAATGAACAAAACATTAGGGAACAGAGTCAATTAATTGTCAACCAGACAACAGAAAATGAGGGAGAATAAATATATAACTTTACAAATATTTCGTCAAACCATCATTACAGAAAAATATTATATTTTTAACTGAGTCAGTGTTTAAAAACTGGATTGCATTAATCGCCTAAATGGAGAAAATGACCAAAAATAGACGCTAGTTATGAATAAACCCTCCAAAATCAAGATTAAGTATAACATTAGAGAGCAGCGCCAATGAGTGACCAGTCAGATAAAAGAATCAAATGATAAGGGAAATTAAACTAAATTATAAGAGAAAAAATTCTATATAGTTTCTATAAAAATTCTATAATTATATATATATATAGCTTTACAAATATTTCTGAAACCATCATGTCAGAAAAATATAGTTTCAACTCAATCATAGTTTACTGACTAGTTTTTATTAATCATATTAATGAAAAAAAAAATATCGAGGTAAATGGCTGTTATAAATAACCACTACGAAACTAAGAATGAGCAATGTATCCGAGTGAAGAGTCAATGAATGATCAATCAAAAAGACATTTATTGGACAAACTAGAGATATAAATTTATATATATATATATATATATCCAAACCGTGATATCAGAAAATATTAGATTTGTAACTCAGCCAATGTTTGCCAACTGCCTTGCATTAAATACAGAAAAAGACATCGGATTTAATCGCTGTTATAAATAACCCATTCAAAACCAAGAATGAGCAAAACGTATGAGAGTAGAGTCAACGAGTGATGAAATAGATGAACAATCGGTAAAACAAAATAAAATAATTTTGCAAATATTTCGTCAAACTATCATGGCAGCAAAATAATATACTTTAAACTGTATTATACTTATAATAATTGGCTTGTATTGACCAACTTAATGAAGAAAAAGACCTCGAGTTAACAACTGATATAAAACCAAGAATTCAGAATGAGCAAAGCATACGAGGGCAGAGTGAATAAGTGGTCAGTCAGACGGACAATTATCGGAACAAACTAGAAATATAAATTTATAAATGTTTCATCAAACCGTCATCTCAGCAAAATATTATACTTTTAACTTAGCCCATGTTTACTAACTACCTTGTATTAATGAATAAAAAGACCTCGGTTTTAATCGCTGTTATAAATAACCCATCCAAAACCAAGAATGGACAAAGCATGCTAGTGTAGAGTCAGTGGGTGGTCAGGCAGCTGAAGAAACTGCATCCAACAACGTCAACTAAGTGTGTCAATAACTTTCAATGGAAACAATAAACGATTACGTGTCTTTTACCAAGGTCGATTGACATGTCGGCGGAATGCCGGCTTTAAAGAGAAAAATAAAACAAAAATTGTTTTGGTTTCTACACTTCGTCAGGGTCGCCACTGGACAGCGAAGAGGGACGAGATGTTGTCATGTGACCTTGCGGCTCACCTGCTTGGTCATGCGTTCCGTTTCAGCGAATTTCACTTTTTCGGAGCATTGTGCCTTAAGTGACGTCTTACTACAATTGTGGTGACAGGTATCTAAAAAAATCCTCTGTCTCTTTTTTTGTTATTTTTTTTATCCAAGATTCAGATAACATTTGGCTTGTACAAGCAACTGCAAATAGAGCTTGAACTGTTGCTTATTGATTCAATGTTATTTCAAGTGTCTGGTTGGTTTAGAATGATAAATTGCTCAATGAATTTATTATCTATTTATTAATCCTATCCAATACATATGTTATTACATACATTATTATTCATTATTTTGTTTATCCTCTTCTTTTATTAGCTAAAAGTGAAAGATGATGTTTAAAAAATTGTTGAAACTCTGTGATAAATAATCGTACTATTTAGAGTGGCTTTAGCTTTTATGAATTTTTTCTCAAAACATTTTTAGATCATATTTTATTCTTTTAAAAACATGACCTTTATGTTTAGGATTAAGAACTCTGTTTATAGCAACTCTATTTATAATAGCAGTATTTTAATTATTTTTCACAATATAATTACGCAATTCACAAGAATTGAGAAGGTATCATAATCATCAAATTGCCTAACACGTGACAAATAATTACGTTTTAAACCTCCTTGAATCTGAAATACACATTTTTGGCATTATGTCTATCTGTTAAGGCAATCATCTTTTTGACCAAAACTGAAAAGCGTTTTGAGATAGACAGATGAAATTTAATATATGAAATTTACGATTAAATTTGCATTTGTCTATCAAATTTTAAAGAAATTCAATGACATGAAATTTGCTTGTCTTTCTGTTCAATAGTAAATAAGTTATGTAATTGTAAAACCTAAGATCTTGGTAAATGAATTTTGGTAAACAGGTTTATCATCCAAAATATAGATCTGTATCAAATTTCGAATGAAATCTGTCAAAGAATTGATCGCCTATAAGTCTCTATTTTCACATTCACTTAAACATTACAAATTATTAACTGAAAAACATAAACCAACGAAATTCGGAATTATTGTCTATAACTACATTTGTCTTTCGGTATCAAATTTTAATTTCATACTGTGTGTTAAAAGACGTTCAAAATGCATATCTACACAGTAGACTCAGTAAAGATATTAGATTCACACCAATGATCTATATTTTTCCATTGTTGCTTGTTAATGAAAAACGGAGCATTTGCGTCATCCCAATTGAAGGTCTAAAAATTTATGTAGGCAGACGGGGAAAACTTTGAAGAGCATGAGGAAAATTTTTTGGATACCTTCCCTGGCTTTCATTTTCACTTGTAAAATACCAATAAATCCAATTAATCAGAAATAACTTCAAATTTCGCATGGATTTCATGCTTCTCCTTAGATTTAAAATAATTTGGAAATTTATTTAATATCTACTTACGAATAAAAATAAAACTTTTTATTTATCTTGCCGACTTTTTGCTGACATTTTTAATTACAAATGAGTATCAACTTGAGACAGACAGACAGAATGTTTCTAGTATTAGGTTATTCGATGAATTTCTGTAATTTTATGATATACCATTGTATAAATACTATTGTTACTTTCAACTTTGAAATTTCATATTTTCTGAAAGATGAAGCTCTAGTGAATATTTATGTCCTTTCCCCATTAACATCGAATTGATTGCATGGAATGTTTGTAGCAATTTTTTAAATCAAAGCACAGCATAATTCTTTTTCAAAAGGCCTGTCAGACTCCTGGCATAAGGGAAGTGCGTCTTCCCCGTTATCAGAGCGTCCTGGAATGGGCGTTCTTTTTCTATATTCTATCCGTCAGGAGTATGAATGTGCCCCACTGCAAAAAATTGTGCTAGTGAATGCGTCGCTTGCAGTAGTTAAGTCGTATTCTAGGCCCTTATTGGCTCTGCTGAAAAAACGAAGTACGCTTATTTCGGCTTAAATCGCTGGCAGATAACTGTATGTTGTCTTATAAAGTACCTTAAGTCACAATAACATTAAAGACCCCAAAAAGCATCTTGAATCTTATTGCCATTATTCCTTTTAGACGATTACGAATTATTAAAAGACAATTGGATATGGAGATATTGGGTTGTTCTGAGACAACTGGATAGTACCATACTTTTCGAATAGAAGCACTATCGAATATTTTTAGGTAATTTACGGATTATGAATTGCTAAAGAACACAATGAAAATTATATTCATTTTTGGAACAGAAAATAAAACGATAAGAAAGAGATTATCTACGGCAACATTCAGCCAATACAGTTTAAATGAACAATTTTGTGACAACCTGTAGACCAATATCAAAAGGTTACGAAGATTTTCTGATTGGACTAGAAAAATTATTATTAACACTATTTAATCTGATAGTTCCTAGTCAAATAAGTAGTTCCATTAAATACAGTAAGAAACTGGACAATTTGATTTGTAGTAAACCATTGATCAGAAACAACACAGAACTGCCCATTTTTGAGAGGAAAGTCATTAATTAGAATAATAAAAATACAGATGTGTCAGTAAATAGATGTGGAGTGTTGTGCATAAGAAGTAGATGTAGTACGTATTATAGTTATTGTATGTATTTGTGGATTCCTGCTGTCATAATATATTGCTGAATAAAATTTGAGATGGGAAAATTGCTGCATGATAGAACATGTCGTAAGGGAAATTGTAGAGGACAGAATTCGTCGTTGGCTATTCTGTTAGATAAAATATTAGGATGAAGGTGGAATATATTACCTGATCATTCTAGTCATATAGCCATGTTTCCTCATAGTCCTCATCATATAGTCATGTTTTGAAACATTAGGACTATCCTCTGATTTATTGTTTGTAAAATTTGTCAGTCTAAAAATTCTTCTCTGGAGAATTGAGAAGTTTCTAGGTGATAATTAAAGGACATCTTATGAGAGTTCAATGATGAATTAAAAAAAAATAACTGATCTTTTCAAATGGAACAATGTGTACATTATAAATTAAACGTTATTATTCATTTGAAAGAAATTCATCTCGATTTACTTAAAAGTAGAAAGAGAGTTTATGTGAATGGTATTATTGTTTTTTACTGAATCATGATTCATCGAAATCTCGAATTACATTTTTTGTCATTGTAGTGCTTTCCATTTGTATACGTTAAAATGCAAAGGAACACGGTTATATATTCCTGAATTAATTTCAGAGTTCCTTTTAGCAATTATTTCAATAACAATGGCACGATTTCTTAAGATAAAATGATATCAATACTTTTTATTCTTTTAACCACAAAATTGACTTTTATATTTCAACGAAGCCCATCCTTTTTAAAAAAAGGAAAGCATTAGAAAAGTGCTTAGAAAAAAACCATTTGTCCTGAATCTTTTGCTTTTTTTGCCATTGATTGTTACATATTTATCTATGAACACTTATATGCCATAGAAGAAAAGCAAATAGGACTTGTTTGCTGTCTCAAAAAGATAAATTCGTAGTGACGGCAGCAATTTTTCAACTTAACGTCTGTTGCTCTTTTCAGCAACAAACAAAAATCCCTGTGACGACTTATGAATACACCTTTCCAAACTGTTTTCATGGTATCTTTATGGCAACAATTTCGCGCACAGCATGTTCTTTGCATCTTTTTATCAACACATATAGCGCTAATCCATCAACCTTCGTGGATTCGTTCTGAATCAGGAAGTCGCGAACTTCCTTTCTCTGTTAAGTGAATGAGTATGCCCTAATGCAAGTAAATAAGGTTGTTGCGTGTGCAAGTCGCGAGTGGAACAGGGGTGAACGAGGCGTGTATCCCCTTTTACCCGCGAACGGGAGGGCGTCATGCAATTAATCTCTAAAAGCTGTGGTTCCGAAAGGAGTTTATAATTGACTTTTAAACGTGCTCGGAATTAAATACATAAAACTAATTAAGAAGATGCGAAATTTATGTTTATTTGTGTGAGCATTGTTTAGATTTGGTTGATTTGCATAAAAACTTCTGGGGAACTGTGAGAAGTGGCATGTCGAAAAGTAACAAAAAGCTGAGATTCCCTGAATTTGGGTGTGAAACAATAAAAGGTTTGTGGTGGCAAAAGTAATTTGTTGAATTTCGCCATACTTTAATGTATGCATAGGAAATTACTGATGGCTTTGTTGACAAGACTATTTTAGTATGTTCTGTTTTTTCATCACTGAGAAAGAGAATTAATTAAGGTCATATAAAAGAGCTATTGAAAGTTATTTAATTATTCTTGAAGCATCTTTTAATTACACATTTCAGGATAACATTAAGAGAATAATTTTAATAATATGGCGAAAGTTGTTCTAATCGAAAACGATAAGGTCTTTGAATCCAGGAATCCAGTAACATTATTAGAGATAAAAGTTATAAAAATGCTTTATAGCACTTTTATTGCAACAACCGCATGAGCAGCGTGGTGTTTGTTCGTTCAAAGACTACTAATGAACCAACCTTCTTGAATACTTTCTGGAAGTAGCATGATATATGCTCATGCTAAAAATACTAGTTTACAAGCATTTCTGGATACCTTCTGGAAATAGCATGGTATTTTCTCATACAAAGAGTACTAATCCAACAATATTCTTGGACACCTTCTGAAACCACCATGTTATTTGCTCATTCAAAGACTACTAATCCACCAGTCTTCTTGGATACCTTCTAGAAAAAGTATAGTGCTTTCTCATACAAACAGTACTAGTCCAGCAACCTTCTTGGGCACCTTTTGAAGTCAGCATGCTATTTACTCATATATAAAGTACTAATCCACCAGTCTCCTGAAAGAAGAGCCCTGGGATCTTCTATTCACTGTTAAATGAATCAAAATGATACAATGATCTTTTAAAAAAAAAGTCACTTTAATAAATTATTATGTATAAAATAGAAGCAAACAAATCTTGACAAACATGTGATTTTTTCTGATTGTACATTTCCTTTACAATTAGCCGTTACGAGCCGTTTTATAGCAACGACTCGTTTATTTTAACTAAACAGTGTTAAAATTATCACCCGACAACTTCCTTAATTTCTTCTTGAAGCAGCATTCTGAAATATTAGAAGTAGGAATTTGAATGATTTTTTATAGCTCTCATGCAATTAGTTTACAAAATCTGTTTCTGAAAGGAGTTTATAATTGACTTTTAAGCGTTCACAGAATTGAATTAATAAAACTAATTAAGAAAATGCAAAATTTATGTTTATTTGTGTGAGCATTGTTTAGCTTTGGTTGATTTGCATAAAAACTTCTGGGAAACTATGGGAATTGGCAGGTCAAAAAGTAAAGATATGCCGAAATTTTCTGGGTTTGGCTGTGGAACAATAAAAGGTTGGTGGTGACTTGACAATCAATTGAATTCATACTTTAATGTATGCATAAGAAATTAGCGATGGTTTTGTTAGCAAAACTATTTTCGCATGATTCGCTTTTATTGTACCACTGAGGAAGAGAATTAATTAAGGTCATATGGAAGAGTTATTAAATATTATTTAATTGTTCATTAATCATCTTTTAATTACACATTCCAGAAATACATTAAAAGAACAATTTTAATGATATGATGAAAGCAATTCTAATTGAAGACAGCAAGGTCTTTCAGATCAGGAATTCGGAACGATAATTGAAATTTGCCCACGAAGTTTCATTTCATTTAAATTCGTAAACAAACATATTCAACTAATGAGTATGTATTTCACAATTGGAGGAAAAAGGAGGAGTGATGAAATGCAATTTATCTTCTAATTAATTTCTTGATGGAAAATATATTTATTTCAAATTCTTTGAATGAATTTTATCATTACGTTTTATTAATTATATTTTACTCTGTGAATTAAGTCACCATATTCTAACGCCAAAGTTTCGATTTCTGAATTTTTAAATCAAGAGATTAAAAGCGACTGTGACAGATATTTTCATTGTTCACTAATTTTTCATTCCTTTTATATGATATTTGCAAAATTTCTGTCACTGTTATGGGTAAGAAGTAAGATAACAGGGATGATAGCTTGGAATGGTGCTTTGTCGCCATTAGGTAAAGTCAAAAATTGAGAAAGCCGTCAGCAAACATTAATAATGTGGCTTCAAATCAGTTAGCAAATCTAACCCATCAAGTGAGATTTTGAGAAAAAAAGCCTCAGGGCTGCTATCGAGGTTCTTGTACCAAAATTGCAAATTTTAATAATGTTCCCCTTTATTATTGATTATAGACATATACTGTAATGCTTAATATGCTTAAAAAAAGGAAAATTTTATTAGGTCGATTAAAATGTTCAGGAAATTATTGAACTTTAAAAAAAATTCAAAATTTAAATTTTTATACGGATTTCATACAAAAAATTCCCAATGAATAAAATGTATCACATCCTCTAATAAGGCCGTGTTCAAAATTTTATCGGGGAATTTCTCAAATATATATTAAAACAAATTTGGTTAGGGGTCAATTACGAAATAAAATACAAATTTTTACAGTTTCAGTGCAGATAAAGCTTTGCAAGAATGCATCTTAAGGAAATAAATATGCTTCATATTTTTAGTTTTAAATACAAAATTTTAAATGTAGGTTTCTGAAAATTTTTTTAAATCAGGAATTACAGAATATAATTTTAAAATAGCACAATCAATGAACTTGTAAAAAAACTTATGTAATCTTTCCTTCAAGTTATTATTTCTGCGAATTTTTAAAACCAATAAATAATAATATCACTATTTATTTATTCAATTACTACTTTCTTACTTAATTTAGGTACGACACTTAAAACACGAACACCCGATATGATTTTCACTCTTTGCGAGCTCATATGGAGGCATTGAAAAGTGGTTTAAGTCTGCATTTATGCAGTTTCATATCTGTGAGATTTTTGTGATAAAATTCTGAAATTTTGTATATGAATTTATTAGAGGATGGGAAACATTTTATGGAATGAGATTTTTATTTTGTACAAGGTATGCATAAACATTTAATTTTTGTATTTTTTAAAATTTAATTCCCTGCAAATTTTAAACGACTTCATAATATTTTGCACAACTTTTTACACAACTTTGCCATTTACAGTATATGTCAACGATCAATATTTAAGGAATAAAAGCTGCTGACAAGTTTTTGAGACATCTGTATATAATATGACTTATTGAAGCATTGAATAAAAACACATAACAGCGTAAAGAAGGATTTTTTTTGTATCTATGTGTTTGCGAGATAAATCTGTGTTTTCTAGTTAAATATTTTTCTAAATACAAAATGAAAATTAATACAAAAACATATTTTAATACTTTCACTATTTTATAGAAACAGGCAAAATGGAAATTTTATCGTAATTGACTGTCATGTTTAATAAAACAGAATTTAAATTCTTTATGATTTAAAAAAAGCTAAAATAATCAAAACCGTAAATAATGTTAATTAAAATCATTTTTATTAACGTATATTCTCATGTAACTTGTCAGAAATATTATTAATAAACATAACTTTATCATTATCGAGTTACATGTTAAACAATTATTTTTGTAATTTATCCTTTGGTATTATATTTTACACGTAAAATAAAAGTTATTATTCTCTTTTAATTATTGATTCTACTGTTGCCAAAGATATTTGAAAGGGTTATCTAACAAGATGATGATACTGTTAATAAACATAACTTCATCATTATTGCGTTACTTGTTATACAATAATTTTTTTGTTTATTCAATTTATCCTATGGCATTAGTTTTTACGCGTAAAATAAATGTTATTATTCTCTTTTAATTTTTGGTTATACTATTGCTAAAAAAATTCGAAAGGATTATTTAACAATACTGTGATATTTTTAATCAACATAACTTCATCATTATCGAGTTACTTGTTAAAAAATTATTATTTTTTTTCAATTTATCCTCTGTTATTAATAAATGTTATTATTCTGTTTTAATTTTTGATTTTATTAATGTAAATTGAATCAAAAACGATAAAAAAACCCCAATAACAATGGATTTGCCATTTACAAAGTCCCTTGATGTAAGGTTAAAGTCGAATTATAATCAATAAAATCGTATCTCTTTCGGAAAATGTATTTTTAGGAGATCTTTTTCTTTTCAATCCAATTCTCCAAAGAAACCACGCCGGGGTGGAGAAACGACGTCCTAATGGGAGTTGGCTGGTCGGAAAAAACTAACAAAAACAGGAGTGACTTAAAACAAATTGCAGCATCCACCCACTTCAAAAAAATGCTAAATAAATAAGCAATAAAACAAGCTAGCTCACAAAATCAATATTGCGTAAAACCTGATCATCACCTCCCTGGTGAGTTCGTGAGGCAACGATCTACGCGATTAACCGTGATTAACTCGCGACCGTACCGGAAATCGCACGGTAGTGGAGGGGGAAGGGTGTATAGGCATTAACATTATAATTTAAATCGTTTTCTGCCCCTTTTTTCTCTGAGAAATAAAATCAAAATGTAAGCGAGAAAGAGAGAGTCAGTGAAGAGACTCGATGTAGAGAGAGGCGCCCGTGATAAACTCTGTGCTCCTTTGCTTTCTAACCACACTTACTAATAAAAAAAAGGGAAAAAAAAGAAGAGAAAGGGGAAAAAATTGCATTGGATACAAAGAGGGAGAAATGGGTATATATAAGAGGGAAAAGAACTGGAGGAGAGAGAGGAAAAAAAGGGAGAAACAAAATAGAAAAAAATAAAGGATACTGAGAGACCGAAGGAAAAGGGGGCTTTGGGGGAGGGAAGATAGGAGTTGGGATAAGCTTGGGCAGGTTGATAGTATTGATTTCTTCTACCCATCGATATGCTCTGAGAAGGCAAGAGGAAACACAATAACCAAACAAACAGAAAAAAGAGATCCATCTCACTTGCAGCCGTTAAGTGTAGGGACCATTGATAAATTTGCAGGACTTTTAAGGGGTTGTATAAAAACACAAAACTGTTGTCTTAACTTTCTGTTGTTGTTTCTGATGGCACTTGACATTGACAAGCCCTTTGATTAAGTCAGGGATTTTGAAGCCGAAATTTTTCTGTCCCTTGTTTTTCAACAGCGCCATCTAGGGCCAAGAGTAGGATTTAGCTATTCACGCATCACAACACTTTTCATGAGGCGGACTTCATTCATTCATCCTCAGACAGTAATTTAGACCAGAAAACGATCACCTCTGATGCAATACCCCCAGTGGACTTGGAGGAATTTGTGAAAACGACAATCCTCCAACTACCACCACACACTGAAAGGTCTTCGGCTTACAACTCAAGGGATGCGAATTCAAATTCACCAATCAGGATATCCCAGCCCTACTTAACTCTCTACGTTGTAACTAACCGCCTTCATTGACCAGCTAATTTTCTAGGAAAATTGATTGTTAGGATAATAAAATTTGTTAATTCATAATTTGATGTTGATAAATTTTGCAATAAAGCAGAAAAAGGGAAAAAATTATTTTGTAACTAGTCCCCTTTAGCGACCAGTTGATTTTACAGGAAAAATGGTTATGTGTAAGGGTAATTAAATTTCAAATGCATTGTTTGATGATGATAAATCTCGTAGCATAGTAAGCACTTGTCTGAAGAAGTTTCGAGTTCAAAAGTATTATAGTAACGTCAACAATTTGAGTGTTTAGATAATGTACTTTAAAATGTGAGTTGTTTTAAGAAAATTTATTTTTTTAATTTATCTCATAAATTGATTAGATTATTAGTAATATCACATTTCATTAGCCTCCGATGATGAAAAACAATCATTCCATTAAATGTTTGATAAAATAAGGAAAATGATTTTCACTTCAGTGCAAAGGAAAAATCTATTATTGCAAATTAGGTAAAAATATTTCTTAAAGAATTCTTCTTTAATTCAGGAATAAAATTACTCGGGGGGGGGGGAGTGGAAAATTATATTTATATCATGAAATAGATTTAAAAAAAATTTAAATGATAGAAACAATGTTAATCTTGTTTTTAGCATTAAATTAACTTAGTTAAATAATAATTAAATTGATTGGTTAACATTGATTTGTTTTTATCATATCATTATTAGCATTACTGAAGTTAACTTTGTACTAAAATATTTTAGACAACTATGAGAAAAAATTTTACCATATTGCCTAATATATGTAATATTTTATTAATATTTAATATTATATTTCGTTTAAATTTCAAATAATTAATTTTAAAAACAAATAAAAATTAAACGAAAATATAGCTCTAGGAAGACCATACAAAAACCTTCAATGTTATTAAATGTTACAAGAACATGTTTTTATGTTTTCTAACTTTTTTTAATAACATAAAGTATTAAATTTTTTTATCAAGTATATAATAAAAATTATTTTCATATATAAAAAGAAACACCGAAACTCTTCTTAAAATGATAATTTTTTTTACTTTACAAAGGGGCATTGTTTTGATGAGTTTTAGCACTATTTTGAAATCCAGTATTTTATCACTGCATCTTTTGTTATATTTCACATATTTTAATAGTTTTTAAAATCCTCCACCCAACAATTTATTTAGTCATTTTTGAACATATATCTGTATAAAACTTTTCAAAAGGTTTAAGTCTCAGCAAGCGCGCAAATACAATTTGCTATTCATAATCATACACATACCATATTTACTTCATGTATGATAAAAAATATATGTAAACCACACTTTGCAAGCTAAAATAAAAACTATATAAAAATGCTTAATTGTGCAATATTCATTAACATTTCACTAATTTCTATACTATCGTTTAAGTGTCCGAGAAAATTGATAGACTAGATTGCTAAGAATTGTAACAAAAGTGCAGAGGAAAATGCATAATAGATCTTTTGAAGAGATTTTCTATAATATAAGCGAACTTTTGCAGGATTTTCACAAAAAACTAATTTTTTTTCAAAAAATTGACTAAAGTTATTACATTGTACAAAGTAATTTAAAAATATTATTTCAATATTTAAACAGGTCAACAAAGAATTTTTTAAAAATTGTAATTGCTTTTATTAAACAATTTTTAAAAAATTAGTAAGTACTAAAAAATTATATTTTTTTGAAAGAATTGAGCTCGTAATCTTCATCTTCACGTAAAAAAATACTGAAATCCGGGCATTTTAACCGATTGAATTGCTGGCCGTTGATTTCAAATCTCATTACAAAATGCTAAAATCCCATTCTTTCAATTGAGTTTTAGCAGTTTATAATGAAACTTGAAATGTATTAAAAGATAATTTAATTAAATTAATTCATGAATATTTGAAAAAATTGTATTTACATGAATTGTCATCGACTGCAAGTTTAAAAAATTATCTTGAGTGGATGAATAAAAAGCATTTTATTTACGACTGAAAATTTTTACAATATATATAAATATATATATAGGGAAAGCGTGAATTAAAAATAGAAACTGAATATAAAAAAGAGAAATTTATGACTCTTCACTGCTGAAAAAAAACATTCAACATCGTCATTTCCTTCATGTAATCATCATAGCTTTACCACACCGACTTGACTCTAGACCAAAGTTGCATCAAAACGTTTATAAAAAGCCAACCCCCCCTTTTTTTCTTCGTTTATTTTTGTGGAAACGTATAGCTTAGAATACAATAATCACAGATTGTAATTCTCTTAATCCTTTATTCATAGTGCAGGTAGCCTGGTTGGTAGGGCGTTGGATTTGAATTCCTTAGGTTGCAAGTTAGAACTCCCCCAACCCACAGAAGACTGTGGGGTGGCTGGCGCATGCATAAACATATCGTGGTCACTAAGTCCTCCATGCTGAGAGTAATACCACTGCTTCAGATATGATCGCTCTCTGATCCAGGTTTAAATTACCATCTGTGAGTCAGTGAATGAAATGAATCAATGAAGTCAGTTAGTAAAAAATGACTGTGAAACGTGAGTAGCTCATTCCTATTCTTGGCCCTAGAGGGCGCTACTGAAAAACAAGAGGCTCTAAAAATTCGGTTTAACCCTTTCAGGGGCGGTGACATACTCCATATGTCACCTTTTTACAATTTTTTTAAAACTAGAAAATCGCGTTGAAATAACTACATAAAATTTCCTAACGTTTTTTAAGTTTTTATCTTGCCAATAGACGGCAGCACGAGTCTTAGAAAGTATTCTATTTCCACACAAAAAATTCAAGATGGAAGCATGTTTTCATATGATGTAATTTGTCCATTTTATTCCGATAAACTTTATTTTCGAATTCAAAAAGCTCATTTTTTGCGTCATTCATGATAAAAAGCGTCATGAATCCCTAAAACTGCTTTCATTTCATAAAAATACCTTCTAATTACGAGTTGCATATTTGTAAATTCGCTCCAAAACATGTTCTAGATGCGCGGTGACATACCCAGTATGTCACCTACCCCCCAGCCCCCTAAGGACCTTAATTTTTTTAACTGTAAATTACATGTCAGTAATAGGATATAATCAGATTTAAATAATTGTTTCGAAAAAAAAAATCATTTTTGGCATAGTGCCCCTGAAAGGGTTAAATACCTGATTTCTTAGTCAAATAGCTTGTCAATGACAAGTTATTTTAGAAATAACAATATTTATGGCGCATGTGCAAGCAACTTTTTCATTTTTATGGCCTCCTTGTGTACAAGGCATTATATCTCCAACAACATTCGAGGCATTTATTTCGGAATCCATGCTTCTATGTTTTCCATAGTCTGTAAAGGAAATTTGATTTCATTCTGCTCTTTATTTTTGCTACGGATACATCAAAACATCAATCAAATTTATAATGCATGGACAACATTTTCATTTTCCAGACTTCCTTGTGTACAAGGCATTGTATCATCAACAACATTCGGTGCATTTATTTCAAAATCCATGCCTCTATGCTTTACATTGTCTACTTATTAAATTTAGTTTCATTCTATTCTTTAGCTACGGATGCATCAAATCAGTAATCAAATTTATAGTGTATGGACAACATTTTCACTTTTCAGACTTCCTCGTGTACTAGGCATTATATCTCCAACAACATTCAGTGTATTTGTATCGGAACACATGCCTCTATATTTTCCACACTCTGTAAAGGAAATTTGATTTCATTCTGTAGCTTATTTTTAGATACATATGCATCAAAACGGAAAAAGATGCTACGCGGTAAACCTATATACGTTTTTTTGTCGAAAATGCAACGTATAATGGATGTTAGACTCCGGTTCTGCATACTCAATGAAAATTTATCCATCAGTACAGGAGTAACTTATTCATAACTGTTGAGTGCTCGTTGATGGAAAAGCGTAAAGAAATTTCCTCCAACATCTCATACCTTTTCAGAGAGATTCAAATCAGGGGAGCAGACTTTTCATTACATTTCAGATATATTCTTGACTTTCTATCTAGATGAAGGTAGGCATTATTTTCCATAAAATGCGTATTTGCTTGTCCTCAGGGCAATAGCAATTAATGATTACGGCTTATCCATCAAAGCTTATTTCTATTTTTCAGCATAAAGACTTTCTACAAAAAAAAAGCATAACTTCCGAAATTTTATAGATATTGCTATTTTGATATTTAAAGCTTACTTTTCTTCATATCAAATCAGAATTATTTGAAAAGCACTTAAATTGGTTAACGGTTAAACATTCAAAACGCATATTAGTTATTTTACTTTTCCGTATATGAAATATGGTTAAAGTATTGTACTCAACAAAAATTTTGATGAATCTCCACATTTCAGACATTTCTGAGTTAGAAAAACACATGTTTTGCATTATATCTGTTCGCATGTAAACATAACAATTCAAAAGTGCTTTGAGCTGGATGGATACAATTTGATCGATAGATTTAAGACCAAATCTATAAGTTTCTATTTGACGTTTAGATGGAAACCATTCAGAGGAAGTCTGTCTGGCTGGCTAGCTGTTGGAGCACAGATGAATTCGATAAATACAGACAGTAAAGAGTCAGATTGATAAAATTTATATACATATTTAATCATGCGAAGAGTAGAAGTGAAGCAAATTTGGAAATAAACCCACCATAAGATCCACATCAATGTAAAAGCGATAATTCAAATTAAATCAATAAAAGGAGTAAATAAAGTATGAATTAAAGGAGTATAATCTGTTAGCAGATTCTGTAATACTGGTGAGCTCCTATTAAAATCTGATCTTACAATGGGTTGGAATCGATGGAAAAAAGGCATCAATATACAATGAAGTGACAAAAGTCATGGGATAGCAATATGCAAATATACAGATGGCAGTAGTATCGCAGCGAAAAAATATAAATACGCAGTTCGTTTTCCAGAGCTTTCATTTGTGTTCAAGTTATTCATGTGAGCAGGGTTTCCGTGATTTATGGCGGCACGACGAGAATTAACAGACTTTGAACGTGGAATGTTAGTTGGAGCTAGACGCATGGGTCATTCCATTGCGGATATCGTTAGTGAATTCAACATTCCGGGATCCACAGTATCAAGACTGTGCCAAGAGTATGAAATTTCAGGCATCACATCCCATCATGGACAGTGCAGTGGGCGACCACCTGCACTTAACGACCGAGACCGCCGACGTCTGTGTAGAATGGTCAATGTTAATAGACACGCAACACTTCGTCAAATAACTGCAGGAATCAATGTGGGACGTACGAGGGAGTGTCCGATAAGACTGTGTGGTGAAATTTGTCTTCCTTGGGCTATGACAGCAGAACACCGACTCGAGTGTCTTTACTGACAGCACGACATCGCCTGCAGCGACTCTCCTGGGCTCGTGAGCGTATCGACTGGTCCCTAGAACAGTGGAAAACCATGGCATGGTCAGATGAGTCCCGATTTCAGCTGTTACGAGCTGATGGTAGAGTTCAAGTGTGGCGCAGACCCCACGAAGCCACGGACCTAAACTGTCAGCAAGGCACTGTTCAAGCTGGTAGTGGCTGCATAATGGTGTGGGCTGTTTTTACATGGCATGGACTCGGTCCTCTGGTGCAACTGAACCGATCTTTGACTGGAAATGTTTATGTTCAGCTGCTTGCAGATCACTTGCAGCCATTCATGGACTTCATGTACCCACACAACGATGGAATTTTTATGGATGACAATGCGCCATGTCACCGGGCCAGAATTGTTCGCGATTGGTTTGAAGAACATTCCGGACAATTCCAGCGCATGATATGGCCACCTAGATCGCCCGATATGAATCCCATCCAGCATTTATGGGACATCATCGAAAGGTCCATTCGTGCCCAAACTCCTGCGCCATCCACACTTTCACAATTATGGAAGTCTATACAGACAGCATGGCTCAATATTCCTGCAGAGGACTTCCAACGACTTGTGGACTCCATGACAAGTCGAGTTGTTGCACTTCGCCGGGCAAAAGGAGGACCGACACGATATTAACAGTCATCCCATGACTTTTGTCACTTCAGTGTATGTATTCACACGATGTGTTGAATAAAAACGCTTAATTCTAGCTAAAGATCTAAATCTTCTAACCATTGTTTGTCAATGCGATGCATGGATCCAAGGTTCACAATTTTATGCAAGAGGGTAGAAGTTACCTCACAGGTAGAGATAACCTGTGGACCGTCTAATTAAAGGTCTTTGGTGTAAATTTGATTGGCATAACTCCCACGGTAGTATTGATGGGAGCTAAGGTTGAATTTTGAGGACCATCATAGGCCACAGTACAACCTTTCCTATAATTATATTACCTTGAATTAATTTTTTTAAATAATTTTCTTTTCCAAATTTATTACAAAAAAAATTTGATAATCTTGATTTGGCTGTTGTATATGAAATAGCTGGAAGGATGGATAAAAACAAATGCAACACATATGAGAACATGCTCATCTTCGTCTCATATTCATTCAGAAACATGTTGATTTCCTTCTCTAGCTGACTTTTTAAGGATTTTTTTTCCTTCAAAACATTTCATTCTTTCCGAATTTATTCTATAGCAATTTATTTATTAAACATTTTTTTATAAATATTACCATTAATATATCTACGCTTTTCTC
This sequence comes from Argiope trifasciata, assembly GCA_026543055.1. Taxonomy (NCBI): domain Eukaryota; kingdom Metazoa; phylum Arthropoda; class Arachnida; order Araneae; family Araneidae; genus Argiope; species Argiope trifasciata. The sequence continues at coordinate 424,954 of JAPMOQ010055038.1, read as the reverse complement.
TAACAGATACCTTTCAACATAACTGTTCAATTCCCCATTCTGAATTTAGATTTGATTAACCAACATATATTTGTTTCATGCAGATATAAGTTACCTATGATTTTGATGAGACAAGCTGTTAGGAAATGAAAAATGACACTAAATAATGAAACAAAATCGTTTATAGAAAGTATGTCACGCGCTGGCCAGCCTCTTTCTGTCAGACAATAACGTTTCCTTTACATTACAATGTTCTCTCAAACAAAGCCCTTTACTTTTAACAAAAGACGAGTTTTGAATTATAGCTTTAAAGAGAAGTAGCCCTTGACATCGATTGTCATTTATAAATTTAAATATACAGTGTTCAGTTAACTTTGAAAGATGGCTATTAAAAATATTTTACGAATTCTTTATAAGAGGAACTTGCGGAAATCAACTTCAAGCCTTCAAGGACTCATATTTTAAAAGGTAAGAATTATTTCTACTTTGTGTTACGAGGAAGAAAAAATCTTCATATCGATTATATTTGACATCATTATTATTAATTGTGTTTGGGATCATCGTTATTCATTAAATTTAAAAGGTAGTATTCAAAAAAAAATTAAGCACGTTTTTCGCAGCAATTCAGAAAAAAAAAATGATTTATAAAGTAGCTGGAGTTCAAAAGTGATATTAAAAAAGCGTGAGCTATTGACATAGTTGTACTAAATAAATTCACATTTCAATTACATTAATAATATATTTTAATTCTGAATGAATGTATAAGAATTTTTTTTTAAATATTAGTTGTGATTTAATTTTCTTATGGTTTTGTTTTCGTTCGTTCATTATTTTAAAATTTTGCTTCCATTTCGGGTATTTTGACAAAATAAATAAAAAATAATAATAAAATTAAATACAAAATAAAAAAATTAAAAAACACTTTTTTAAATTGTTTAGAGATTTAATATAAAAGCTTTTAGTCCCTAAAGCTTTCTAAAGTCCCTAAAGCTTTTTTTACAACTTTTATAATAATAATATTATTTTTCATGCAATATCAACAATGTTTTTCATTGTTCATCATAATAAATTTGGCAAAATCTTAGAATCTATTTCCGACAAATTAATCACTAGATGTCACCCCTGGAAGTGAATCGCAATTTAATTAAAATCAATTGATTAACTACTCATAAAATTTAGAAAATATTACTATGCTATACTTAAGAATACATAACTGCATAAAATTACAAAACTCTAATATATTAAAATGTAAATCAAAATGAATTAATTAATCAAAATGAATTAATTAGTACTCATAACTGTGAACCAGTTAACACCCATAATCACATAGAACTATCATAGCTTTTAAGTGTAACGAAATATGCTGCAATTTTTTCAGACTTTGTACATAAGCAAGTTAATTAAAAGCGTACTTGCTTACGTATACTTTTAATTTTAAACTTTGAAAGCAACATTTTTCTATTTTATGTCATTTTTAACCTATTTATTTTAATTAATAATCAATTCATTTATTTTTGCTTCGAATCATAATGCTAATAGAATGTTTCTGTATAATTAATTAACAGATTTAATATTGTTTCATATTATAGCACAAGTTAAATTCGTTATTTATGTATTATGAGAATATCCAATCTTATTTGCCTTCTGAATACTCACATAATTCTGATAACAGCTGTGTTGTATTAATGTAGAAATTGTGTTTCCAATGCAAATGTGCGATTATCATCACTACGTTTAAACTATTCATTTACATAAGTGCATGGATATTTCATGGTACTGCTATATACACCTAAATTAGTTGTTGAACTATTCAAATAAAGTCTTTGTAATTTAGTTAAGGTATATGACTTCGTATCACTTATTTCAGCGTAATAAGCTCAAATCGATATCATAAAATTGAAACTATGTTTGACTTTTTCCAAATATAAATATCAATTGTATCGGCCATTTTTAGTATGTGGTCATTAGGATTAATTTTAATTAAACCTCTTATGCATATCTTGATGTTAATTATTCCTTCAACAAAGTATCAATGAATCATCAGACTATTACATACATTAAAAGTGTATACACTTGAAGGCTCATATCCATTCCACTTATTGTGTGTGTGGCGATGCTGTTGGCGGAATTGTGCCAATGTGTAGGCTGAATTCCGCCAAGAATCGAACCTGCGATGTTTGGGTTTGAAGTCCAGTAACTTATCCATTCGACAAAAGCTATCGCTGAAGTCTAGCGATTGTTATTGGCTTATTAAGATGCCACCACATGCTACATCACCATGCTAAGTTAGTCAGGGCTAAATGACCTCCCACTGTTGCGGTGTGGTGTGGAGAGGGGAGTGCCAGCACAGATGTTGTTCTCGTCATCTGACCTCTGTTCAGAATTACAAGATTCCAAAATAGCCGTGTGTTGCTTTACAACGTGACGTTAATATAAAGAAACTAATCTAAGCTATTTTGGAGTATAGTGTGCAATTTAAAATTTATTTATTTCATCTGAAAATAATTTTTAAATTATTGTGCTCAAAAATACACAGACAGGCAAGTCAACAGGAGTTAGTTCTTTGACAGATTTAATTCAAAATTCGATACATATTTGCAATTGTGATCAAAAATTTAGTATTGAGTGACAATTCTGATGTTGAATTTGATACATATCTACTGTTCTAGCTGTAAGTCATCAAGCAATTCATATATACAGTTGATTAGATATCAAGAGAAATGAGCAGATATCCCATAAAGTTAAATTGTAATCCCATAAAATTAAGTTGTGATACAACTTAATTCTCATAATTTCGATAGTAAAAATAATAAGATTACAATAAATATAGTTACGTTAAACTTGGGAATTTTTCTACTTTTTATTTTTGATATATCATCAATCATTTATCACGAAGAAGCGAATTTCAGCCAGATATAGCAAACTGTGATTCATGTCCTTCTCCTAACTTATCAAAATAGACTCGTCTGATATCATATGATTCTCACCTTATAGTTACTATCTGATTAGAGCATCCTTTTCTCTAGAATAATTTGTAACTGTAAACACAATAAAAAAAAAACTAAATGTACATGCGGTGCTAAATAAATATGACCAGACGTCACTGTTGGGCAAGAGAATTACGACTTTGAGTTGGATTTCATAGGATATTAGGCTTATTAGCAAAAATAAGAAGATTAAAATTATCGCCTCTATTATTAAAAAAAAAAAAAAGATTTTGAATTTTCCTTCGCAATCATTCCTCTAACATACTCTGAAGTGACAAAAATCATGGGATTGCAATATGCAAATATACAGATGGCAGTAGTATCGCAGCGAAAAAGTATAAATGCGCAGTTCGTTTTCCAGAGCTTCCATTTGTGTTCAAGTTATTCATGAGAACAGGTTTTTCGTGATTTATGGCGGCACGACGAGAATTAACAGACTTTGAACGTGGAATGTTAGTTGGAGCTACACGCAAGGGGCATTCCATTGCGGATATCGTTAGTGAATTCAACATTCCGAGATCCACAGTATCAAGAGTGTGCCGAGAGTATGAAATTTCAGGCATCACATCCCATCATAGACAGCGCAGTGGGCGACCACCTGCACTTAACGACCGAGACCGCCGACGTCTGTGTAGAATGGTCAATGTTAATAGACACGCAACACTTCGTCCAATAACTGCAGGAATCAATGTGGGACGTACGAGGGACGTGTCCGATAGGACTGTGTGGCGAAATTTGTCTTCCTTGGGCTATGACAGCAGAAGACCGACTCGAGGGCCTTTACTGACAGCACGACATCGCCTGCAGCGACTCTCCTGGGCTCGTGAGCATATCGACTGGTCCCTAGACCAGTGGAAAACCGTAGCGTGGTCAGATGAGTCACGATTTCAGTTACGCGCTGATGGTAGAGTACGAGTGTGGCACAGACCCCACGAAGCCATGGACCCAAACTGTCAGCAAGGCACTGTTCAAGCTGGTGGTGGCTGCATAATGGTGTGGGCTGTTTTTACATGGCATGGACTCGGTCCTCTGGGGCAATTGAACCGATCATTGACTAGAAATAGTTATGTTCAGCTGCTTGCAGATCACTTATAGCCATTCATGGACTTCACGTACCCACACAACGATGGGCATTTTATGGATGACAATGCGCCATGTCACCGGGCCAGAACTGTTCGCGATTGGTTTGAAGAACATTCCGGACAATTCCAGTGCATGATCTGGCCACCTAGATCACCCGATATGAATCCCATCGAGCATTTATGGGACATCATCGAAAGGTCCGTTCGGGTCCTAACTCCTGCATCATTCACACTTTCACAATTATGAACGTCTATACAGACAGCATGGCTCAATATTTCTGCAGAGGACTTCCAACGACTTGTGGACTCCATGACACGTCGAGTTGTTGCACTTCACCGGGCAAAAGGAGGACCGACACGATATTAACAGTCATCCCATGACTTTTGTCACTTCAGTGTATGTTATAGGTAGTAAATCCAAGTTTTAATTCTTCTGCCGTTAAAGGAATTTAACTTAGTGCAGCAATTATTTAAGGAAAATAATCAGCAGGACTGAACAAGCAAGATGAGTGGACAAGAAAATTAATAGCTAAACGTTTTATTTTTATTTTACATATTACCACTTATTTAGAATCGTTTGCACTTTTTTAATTCTTTATTTTCAATTTATTTGTTCATTTTTCATCATTATCATGTGAAAATATGATATTGCTTTCACCTGAGATTTTTGGACCCTCAAAATATGAATGCAACAAATTGACTATTTATCCTTTTTTAATTTTATTTTGGAGTTGACTTCCACTGTATAGCTTTTGAATTATATATGGAAATCGCGGTGTTATTGCCTAATTCGCACACTGTTTTTTTAAAATGAACCAAAGAAGTAAAAATATTATTCGTTTAATCCATAAAGATTGCTGTTTCAGGGATAATTTAAACTAATTAAACTATATTTGAAAATAAAGTAGAAAGTTATCTCATTTGGTGACAACGTGATTTCCGAATTATACATTCACTGAATTCTTACGAAGTGTCTTAATTAATTTACTAGTTTAAACCGGGTTGAAGTAATCACAGATATATCAGATTAAGCAAGCATCGATATTTAGAAAATCGACGGGTTTTTTTCATCTCAAAATTGGTCGAGCCCCAAAACCAGACAGAAAAATTGAAAATGAAAGTTTTAAAAAATTGTCAGTATATATATATATATATAGAGAGAGAGAGAGAGAGAGAGAGAGTGATACACAAACACTCATATATATGTATATATGCATGTGCACGTGTGTGTGTGTGTGTGTGTGTGTGTGTGTGTGTAGAAAAAGAGCGAGAGAAGTCTTGTGAAAGTTTCAAGCCATTTCAACTGGTTCATAACTTAAATTAGTTAAGGCAAATAAAATTAATAATGTTCTCACATGATAACTTGAAATTTGCGATAGTGTGTGCGTGTGTGTGTGTGTGTGTGTGTGTGAGTGTAGAAAAAGAGACAGATAAGTCTCGTGAACGTTTCAAGCCGTTTGAACTAGTCCATAACTTAAATTAGTTAAGGCAAATAAAAATAATAATATTTTCACATGATAACTTGAAATTTGCGATAGTTGATTTCATTTCCTCTCTTCCCCTATTCTTTTAAGATAAAAAAAAATGTAATTGAATCGTTTTTTATTTTTATTTTTAATATATTTATTCTTTTTTTTAAATTTTTTAATTTTTTAAAATTAATTTTATTATTTTATGAAATTTTCTATTTATATATTTTTTATTTTTTTCTTGAATAGAATTAAGTCTTATAGGAAGCTCTTGTCAGGAGAAGCTCCCGTAAGCCCCCCTTCCTAAATTCAGTTTTGAAATATTTGCTCCAAGAAATATCTATATCCCACCCAAAATTGTATAATTTTATTCAATTAAATTTACTGTCTGTGTAATTTTTTTTTATGAAATAAATATTATGTTTAGTGGAAATAAGAAAAGTTTTATGCTATTATTTTTTTTGTAAACAATACTATTTGAGCTTTTTTCAGTATTTCTCTGTAAACAATACACATTTTGAAGCAGTTTAAAAGAAAATATTGACAAGAAAATTAAGAGACATTTCAACTCACATTAAATATACTAAATCTGCTAAAGCTGTTTATTTATGGGGTCAAACTAGTAGCTCTATTGGTTAAATAAATAAAGTACAGGAAATCCACAATAATACAATACAGCGAAAGAAAGCACAAAAAATTTCATGACTGTAAGTGGTTTCAAAACAATTGAAATCACTTAAACCACAATTGAAACCATCACAAGCTTTCATTTTGAATTAATTCACGTACGCAGTCCTTAGAGAAGGAAACACACAATTAAAATGTGAAAATATCTCAAAAACATCTATACGTGTAATGCTGCTGATGTTGCGGATATGTCAGGCAAATACTTATTCTAACTGGGATTATCAGATAATCCCAGTCAGATTGCTCCAGCCATCTTTATACATATAGTTATTACAAATTGAAGTTCAGATAATCTAATTACATTACTATAATATTTATACATGAAATAAAATTTATTAAATGAATTTAGAAATTAGACATAGTTATTACCAAAAAAATTTGTTTTAATATTTCACTGAATGATAATTTATTTTTTTAACTTTAAAAATCTTCATCATCATATGATGTTTCAGACTAAAAAAGAATATAAAATTTGAAATAATTTCGGAGCATTCAAGTGAAACTAAATTACATTACATTGTTACAAAACAAGGCTTATTATCTATGGAAAAAATATAATTGATTACATTTAAATTTTTCCGTGGGAAAAATTTTAAAGTAAATTTATTTTAGATGGTCTGGTGAACTGTTGTAAGCCAATGAATCGAAAAATTCGCTTCCAACTTGTTTATCTAAAGGGCATCAGTCGTCGGTCAAATGGTGTACATTTTTATATATTCTTAGAAATACTTTAAATTATTTTTTGAAAAAGTTTTTAAAGGAAATAGAACTTCTCGTCCGAAACAAAGCTACATGATAATATTTCCGGCTGAGTAGTTAAGTTTAATTTTATAGTAAAAATTTCTCTTAGTTATAAGAAAATACTCATGAATCATGCGAGTAAAAGAATTTATAATATTGTAAATTATTCTTAAAGATTTAGTGAATTTGGTGGAATAAATATAAAGAATTCAAACTGATATTACATAAAATGTTATTATTTTTATTTTTAAAATTGCATAAAAAGGGTTTTTGCATTATAATAGGCCCCAAAGGCAAAAAAAAATCTAAATTTTAATTATTTTTCAGTTAAAAATCGAATTAAAATTTTAAGAAATAATATTCTGTATTACCTAAAACTCAAGAACTTTTGCAAAATTCGGTAGATCTAATCCTGAAGTCTACCTTGTAGAGCGTATTGAATTTTTTTTTCCCAGTCAAACCACATAATACAATTTGCATACAGTATGCCGGCATATACATATTATCATAAAATATATGTGCAGATAAATATTAAACTATGATCAAATCCTTGTGTTATTTTATCTTTCGAATACTATAACTCAACGACATATTGCGTAAGAAAAATTAAATTTATTTGTATTATTGTCAACAAGTTATTTATTTATTTATATTAATTCATTTAGCAAATGCGGAAAGATTCTAGTTCAAATTTATGTCCGTATGCTGGCATACTATCAATAAATTATAGTGTTAATTCTACATGATTATATATAAACATACATCTTAAATATATAACTAAGTATATATAATATAAGTAGCTACATAGAATATAAGTTATATAGTAGTTGTTACATATAGATAACGACTACTATATAGTTATATATAAAGTTGAGGATGGCAAATTGTTGAACCTAGGGCTACCAAATTTTGCTATAATTCTTTTCTTAAATAATAAAGCCTCACAGAGAGAGGATTTTTTCAAAATTAAAATCAGATATTAAATTCATCAAAATTTTCATGTTTTACCTCAATGTTTTTGGATCATATTATAGTTCAAAAAGTATTGAAATAAAAATAAACTATTAATAAAAAGAAAAATTATACTATTTGTTTATTGCATTAAGCTATTTGCATGCTAAAATAATGTCTTTTGAAACATCCTGTATTGTAAGTCATAGGATACAGGATTAGAGGATATGAAGCAGAGTTCTTAGATCGTAAATGCCCATTACGAGGCGGGTTTTCAAATTTATTTTAATTTTAAATTAAAAATTAGTGAAACATTTACTTTTCTCTTAGGCCTTAATATTATGTAAGATTAATTCTTAATTTTCTTTTTAATTCAAATATTGCTTTCCGATGAAACTATGATTGTTATCAAACCATTTTCCCATTTTTTTAATAAATTTTAACAGTATTTAAGATTTTAAAATAATATATATTTTGCATATTTATAAAATAATATATATTTTGCATATATCTCAAACACGCAGCAGGCTAGACTGATCAGTTTAAGTGATTCTTATATCCAAAATATAGAGAAAGGTCAAATTTTGAACAAATTCACATGCGTGATTATTATCCTTATATTCTTAAAAACAAGAATTCAATGTTGTAAACATTTTGAATGTTTTAATTTCATCAAAAAGTTTTTAATTATTAAAAAAAAGTGAACCCAATTTATTGATGAGAATAGATTTCAGCCTAAGATGTATAGCTGATTCTTTTTACTTTAGACGAATAGGTTTGAGTTATCAGCTTGATAATTTTTATCTAAAACAGCCGCCAAACTAATACAAACTAAGAGTATGAGGTACATAGTACTAGTTTTGGGATTTTTTTAATACTGATTGATTATCTCCTCAACCTCATTCTTTTTCAGTCTGGTGATACTATTAGTATAATATAAAGATCAATAAAGATGCTCATTGATCTATAAGCTACTACGTTAATCTACTTGAGCAACAATATAAACGTTTTTTCGACTAATATATATATATATATATATATATATATATATGTATATATATATATAATCCCTATTATTACTACTCTTTAATCCCTATAAAGGTTTAATCCTCACCTTTTATATTAACAATATTAGCAAAGCTTTTTCTTTTCTCTCCTTTAATCATAGTCAAAATCATGGCACACCGTCGTCAATACCTATTTCGATTGGGATTCTTTGGCTCTGCCATATTTGGCTAAACTGCGCTAATACCTATTTCGAAGGTGTAATATAATTTTCTAATGATATTTGTTTCAATATCAGCTATCACATTTAGCAAGAACGATACACATCAAGTTATCGGCTTCATCCCGACGTGAAAAGAGTTGGTAAGGGTATAATTCGATAAAATTACTTAGGACTATCGAGTGTACGTATAAACATTTCCCTGATACAGCAAAATAAGATATTAATCCAACCTACTGAATAATTAAACATAGAACTCAGTATTGTTTTAAAAGTTTGCAAAGATTAAACGAAAGTACTTTTTTCCTTCCAACGTTTCTTTTATTGTTTGTTATGATTTCAAATAAAATAGAATGAATTATTTTAAAGTCATTGGAAGAGTGCCAAAAATTATTATTAGCTTATTTGATACCTCAAATGAAACTTCAGATTTCTAAGTTGACTTAATACTATGAAATGAAATGTAAGTTTTCGAGTTACAAATTAAGGATTCTTCGGTTTTTCTTTAATTATATCTGTTGAAATTATTGCGAATTTGGAAAATTGCATCTCTGTGCAATAAGTCATCTGATAAGAAAGACAGCTTTGCTAATAAGGTAATAAAGGTTAAATGGTTGTTGTATCAATGGCTCTCATCCTTGGTGACAGTATATATATTCCTGAATAAATGATATCTTTATCAGAATCAGAATTCCTACATTTGATCTAAAACATTTGATGCCCTGTCACTGGAATTACAGAATTTTTGTGCAAAATAAAGCATCATTATCTGCTACCGATCTTATTTCAATTTTTATAGCATATCCAGAGGAACACATTTTTCGGCAACACATATGATTAATTTATTTCTAAGAAAGAAAGTTAAGAAAAAAAAATATAACAAATTTTTTGCTTACCAATGAACCAATTGTTTAATTAATAAGCATTTGTTTATTTTGTTAAAGACTTAGCAATTTGAAATCAGCCATCAAAACTTCTACTGTTCGTCTGCTGTTGCCAGTATTTAAAGAAATACAAAAGTAATTGATCTCAGGCAATATCATTTTTAGATGCAAATAGTATTTTCATTTTAGTTTTTATTTTGTTCATTTTATAATTTGTATGACAATAATTTATATTAAAATGGATTTTCATAAATTTATCTTATCAAACAAGAAGGTGACGTTTAAAAAACATATATTCTACGTTAATAGGCTGACAAGTTCATGAATTGAGCAAACAAGTTAGCCAATAAAGGGCGATAGTTGCTTCTAAAGCACAACTAACATCATTGAACTAACAGGCAAAGTTAAGCCAGTAATTCTTTAGAACCAAATTTTTTGTTGTTGTTGTCAATTTTGCTCTCATTGAGAGCTTTCCGATATTCAAGTGAATTTTTTAATTGAAAAAATTCGAATTCCTATCAATAAAAGCGAATTTTCAATGAACCTTCTCCCCTCATTAGTACAACATTGATGATGGAAAGGGGTTCGAGACATCATATTCCAGTTTTAGGGACTCCATGGTTACAAAATATTTAGGTATGTGTAACACTTTTAATTTTATTAAAGGGATCCATGTCATTCTTGAAATTAAAATCCATAATCAAAATGTTAAAAATCAGTAACGATGAAGTTAACCCATAACTGGGGACTTGCGGTCTGTGAGACTGCTAGCGATGGACTTTCGCTCACCCCTGTTTCATCTTTAGCTCAATTGAATGGATTGACTATGTAGCTTCTTGTTTTATGACTTTCAATACACCTGCACTTTTTCAACCAGTTATAGCACATGTTTTTTTAAAAAAATAATCCTTTTTTTTTTAAAGCTATGTTACTCAGACCGTTTTTTCCCGCTACTATCCCAATGATAAACAAGGCTTAGCAGATGGCGCAAAAACTTGGGCCCAGAAATATCATCCAATTTACTGATTATATTATGAAGCAATGCTCTAGGCACTTTTAAATGACGTAGAAAGAGATTTTAGTGATAAGAATAATTGTACAGAAGAATTTTTCAATGAAAGGTCGCATTCAACTGATCCTGGTATGTATGTCCAAACATAATTAATTTTTCTAGTGATAATGTATTTAAAAAAATTATAAAATATTTTAATATAATAAGATAAATATGTACAGAATTGATAAATTGGCTTTTATAGTACTTCTTAACCTGTATGTTTAAAAAGCCCTAGAAAACCATGCTATGAAAATCACGCAAGCCGATAAAAAAGGGTCAATTTTACCCATTGTCATTTTTTTTATATAATTGTTGAATTTTACATTATATTTTGTTCTACAGACATTTATGCATTGGAAAAATAAATGCAATTTAAAAAATATAAACTAATATGTTTTTTCAAGAATATTATTTATTATAACATGTAATGTGAGAAGAAAATGTATATTCCAACGCGTTTACTTTTTCCATGATAAAATCTTTTGAAAAATTTATTAAACATATTTATATAGAAAGAAAAATGTCTGCAGAATATAATGACTAATTTTCGACTAATATTTTCACTAGAAAATTTTATTCCCATGTAAAGATAATACAGTCTCATAGACCGCACTCCCCAGTTACGTCCAAAATTTTCTCCTGCTCAGTTAAAGGTTAAAAAACAATGTCACTTTCCGAGTTCCAATTAACTTGTTAAGCCACTGATGATGTTTGTGAAGCTAAAACATAAGATTATACCCTTAATGAAATTTCCTTTCATTTCAATCCAGTTCTGCTAAGTTTTACTGCTAAGTTTCTATTGTCGCATTAAACCTCAGATTTTTAATATTTCTGAGAGATTAATTAAGGCTCAAGAGCTGCAGTTCAAATTTTCTAAGTCAATTAAACTAGAAAAATCTCTAACAATATTTCAAGGGCATCATTACCACCAACAAAAAAATGTCGTCGCAGTATGACGTAGATCATAATACATACAAATTGATACTGGATGGTATGCGCACCATCATTGACTATATCTAAGGTTTTTTTTATAATCACATGATTAGCTTAGAAGGATTGGTTGGCTTAGAATTAAAGATAATTTTATTTCTCATAACACCCTCACAATTAGGAAGATTATATTTGCAAGATAAAAAGCCAAACAGCAATATCAAATAAATAAAAGTCCACCTACATCTAGACCAAACCGGGAAGGAGCCACATGAGCTCTAGAAATGGAGATGTGGTGTGGTGTTAAATGTTAGATAACAAATAAATAAATGGCTTTTGAAATTGAAAGAAAATAATGCTCATTTCAAATCAAAGAAAATAATAAACAATTACTTACAATTTTGATCAAGTACCGTAACAGTTACCTACGACATAAGGGAAAACAATTATTTTCGCATTTCTATCTACACTTTGGAATTTTCAAAATCATCACTTTTTAGAACATCCCCCTCTTTCCGGTGGATAAAAAAAAATTGCGACCATAGCCGTAGAAAGCGTTCCACTGATGCCACCGGCAGTTCCAATAGTCTGAGAAAAGGACCTCCAAGAGAACGAAAAAATAAAAAAAGAAAAGAAAAGAAAAGAAAAAATATAATAAAAAAAGATGGCTTCGAGTTTTTGACATAAATTTCTTGACGAGAAAAAACACACACGACTCTTCAAAATATCCTCCCTACACTTCCTATCCTCTCTCCCTTTTCTAACCCCCCCTTCTCCTTCTAAAATCGATCCCAGGAAAAAGATTTTTATAAAAGGGGGTGCTGGAGAAAAAGTAAAGGAAAGGATTGTTCGGCGCAAGATTTGAATCGTGGACTGAAGGAAGAATTTGTCAAAATGGTGAAATATATATATATATATACACACAGCGCGTGCGTTTGTGTGAGACGGGGGTGGTCGAATGTGTGCGCCCCTCCCCTCTCACTTTTATTTTTTGTATGTGCAAGTTCTTTGAAGATGGGCGATTGAAGGGGGTTGAAAGATAATGAAGGAGTGATATCTGCTGCTTATTCTGGTTCCTGGCTGAAAAGTGATTATGGTGAACGTCTTCTGCCAGGGGAGCAAAAATTAAATCTCTCAAATTTCAGGTCAGCTCACGCTCAAAGTTTGGATATTATTATCACGCGAGATTACTGCTTGAATGCTCTTTTTTTATTGATGAATGTATTGGTTGATTTATCAATCAACATATCGGAAAAACATTTGTTATTTAAACTATTCATGATTATTTGCACACTGAATGTTTTAATGAGAATTTGAAAAAAAATACATGTCCACGAATAATTATTTATAATACTTCAGGGTAACCAATTGCTAGCAGGTATAAGTTACACTTATACGACTCAGAATCATTTAGAAATGCTAAATCGGAAAGGATTACCGGATAATGGTAGATACCGTTGCTTGATAGATAGGGCGAGATTTCAGAACCCTCCATAAGTGAATCTTCATTGAGCATTTAATTGTAAGATTGAGTTAATGCTTTTCATCAGATCTCAGTTATTTACATTGAATAAAGAATGGTCATTAACCAACGATGATAGGAAATATTAAAATTTTGTTAATGCATGCATAACTCAGACATGTATAGAAAATACTTTTCATTCGCCTATATTATGTATAAATCGGTATTTTGATTGCTGGCATCTTTAAGACTTTATTATTTTTCATTAAAAGTAATTTCACATTCGTTTGCACTTCGCTGTTTCTTTTTGGGATTTATATAGAGTGGATTTCTTCAAGCAGGGGTTTTAATGCCAATCCAGACAAAACGTATTTTGCATCGGCAGTGAATATGTTTTTCATAATTTTAAAATGTATTATGCTTTCTTGTATCTAGACTTCTAGAATCTACTAACATCGACTCTGACATCACTGTTACGTCACGGATAAATGATCACTTTTTTTTCAAGTTGGTAGTGAATCATGTTCAAAGAAATTTGCTGTGGAATGTTAGAATAATGATTCTCTCAAAAACGTTTGGAAATCGCATGCACTTGCAACAGTGTTTGCAAGCTTTTCAAAACCAGCATTGAAGTTTGATTCCAAGTAGTCCATGTGTAATTTACACTTCCCAGAAATTTTTTACCCTATATATATATATATATATATATATATATATAGTCGAAAAATGTTACTATTGGAGTCATCATCCTATTTTAAAAGAAGAGTAAGAAAATGAAGTTGGTTCGACAACATGGAATTAGATATCTTATGACGCAGCCAATTATATCAAATGTTTTGAAGAAAGCTGGGATATACATACTAAACAATAATGCAGAATTAATGCAAAGCTATTATAATAACCTGCCTTAAATTGTCAACACGAGTTGAATTCAAAAATGCATTTAAAAGTATGAGTATTAAATTATGAATAAAATATTCAATTATGCGGAAACTGAGTCGCTATTAACAGCAAACAAGTTGGTCACCAAAGGTGGCTAATTATAAAGCTAGTTCGGATTTTCTCCGGCATTATGTTTTTTCTCATTAACAAAATGTTTTCCGTACATTTTTTTTTTTTGTAAAACCTTATTTTATCTGCATTTAAATAAAACAGTTGTTTGATAATCAGAAAAATCGTTAAATGGCGGGATTGAAATGTTTCATTCTGTAATAATACTCCATTAAAAAATACAATATCGTAAAATAAAACGAAAATGACTCAAATATATTTTATGTTTTCTTGCAATTATCGAAAACTTCAAATTATATCACTCAGCTCCTTTTAATGTCAAATATTTTTAATAAAATTAATTAAGTATCGTAACTAAACTATGTGAAGTGAAAAGAAGTAAGTCTTATATTTATTTTCTATTAACTATACAAAATTCCAAATCACATTAGTTAGCTATTTATGATGTTAAGCATAAAAAAGTATGATACGATTCCTATATAAAGAACTTTGGAATCTTAATAATTTTTCACAAACATCCAAAATAATTAATACTTTCTTATAATTTTTTTAATTAGTGATGGCTTCTTTCACTTTAATAGAAATTGAAAATATGTTACAATATTGAGAAGAGATTTTTTAATAATATTCCACAAAAAATAAATAAATAAGAAATAAACATAATAAAGAAAGATCGGACTCTTAAAACATTAGTAAATTTCTTGTCATTTTCATTTTTTCTGTGCATAATATAGAGAAAGTATTATAATCGAGAAAAAAACTCGAATTCGATATTTCGATGAATCCCCACATATTGGAACTCCCTGAGTTCGAGTAGCAATTTTTTTGAAAATTTTTTGCCTATCTGTGATTAAGATAACTCTATAACTCTCTATTTGTAGATTACTATCGAATTTTGAAAACATTCCAGTCAGAGGAAGTCTATCTAGCTGTCATATATAAGTTACCATCATAACTACAAAAAAAGAGAGCTACGAGGGGTAGTTCAAAAAAAAATGCCAGCAGCAGTATTTGGAAAATAAAAATTGTGTATGGGAATGCTGTTACCTCAGACTGGAGATAGACAGTACTAGTTGTTTTAGGCCGGTCGTTCGAGTAGATAGTGTTAGTGCTGAGATCTGAAACAGCGACAATAATGGCAAGACGTCTGGGGAAGTGGTCCCGCTCAGAGGTGCAAGTCGAGTATCTTCGGGCCAAGAATGTATCCCTATTGGACATTCACAGACAAATTGTTGAAATATACAAGGAGTGAAGCAATAAGCAGACAACAAGTGGTGAAAGGGTTTCGTTCTTTTAAAGCAGGAAGAGATTGCTGGAAACATTTAGGTTGGAGGTCTGGAATCATACCCCATACAGCTCTGAATATTCCAGTGAATATTTCCTTTTCCAGGCATTGAAGAAATAGTTATCGGAAACACATTTTATATCAGACGGTGATGCTGAAAAATGTGCCGAGAACTGGCTCAATAACAAGGGACCTGATTATTACCATGAAGGATTTTCAAATTGATCCAGCGATGTGATTGATGCCACAACAGGTTTAGTGATAATTAAGAGAATGAACCTCCTCATTGTCTCTTTATTACAATTTGTGTCCTGGATCCATTGTTAAGAAAGCCTTTTCCTTTGCTTTGTAAACTTTCTTTTGGATCACCTCTCGTAGATAGATACAATTCTGCACACATAATTAATACTAAAATATGTGTAACGTAGACACTTTTAATTAAAAAGAAGTTAAATATGTTTCAGTTTGTTCCTTTTGGAAATATGTAAACTTGATAATTTGAAAAGTCAGTAACTTAAACACAGCAAATTTAGTTGAGAACTTATTATTGTAGGAAAGGAGGACTCTTACACATGTAGTGTTGTGTTAAATCGGTTCGTAAAATTTGATTTTCAGTTATTATTCACCATTTTACGAATATTGATCTCAAAGAAAACTTAAGGATGGTACGATACATTCAATAAAAATACTAAATACACGCCAAAACTTATTGTTTCATAAATATTGTATGTTTATGCAGTGTTCTGGGATAACACCTATATTATAGAGCATGCTAGAAAGTTTTCAGGAGACAACTTAATCTAGTTTAGAATTAATATGAATTAATTTTGCTTACTCTAAAGTTGAAGCTTATCAAAAAGTTTCACACATTATGGAGTTACAAATAAATTTCATGATAATATTCCATAAATTTTAAAATGTCTCGAATTGCCTTAGAATTTTTCAAAATTCCTATTTTATCTCTTTTAAAGTAGAAATCAATAAGAAAGTGTGTATAATAGAGGTAAAAAGTTCAGGTCTCTTAAAAAATTTTCCGGTAAAATTAAAACCATGAAGGAAAAAAAAATCAATAAAATTTCAGCAACTTTTTCATAATTGCTCGAACTTTCAAATCACCTCATTTAACTCATTTTCAAAAATCAACTCTGTATTCATATTTAAACAAAGCAAAAAATTCAATCATAAATTTTAATTCCTTAACTCTTATCTGCTGTTAGCATAATACATTTTCAAACAGAACATTCATTTTTTATTACTATTATCATTTTTACTCCTTTGAGTTAATGCTCGTTTCAGAAAAGACTGCATTCCAATACATTAAGTGACTTTTCAGCTCAACTTATGTCCTTTTCCAGGACGGCACTACATCACTCGACTTATCCTTTTTGCTTATTGAGAAGCCGTCTTCGAGTCCTTAATGATGCCGAGTTGAAATTTTCTGTGTTTAAACAAAAGGGAGCGATTTGTCGTCCGTTTCATTTGCAGTGCTTCCTTTTTTTGCCCTTTTTGAAAGGACAAATAAAAATCTCTTAAGCAAATAAGGAGTGTTCTTGTTTTGGCAGGGCGCCATAACCAATCTGGACCACTTTTAACACTTGACCGCAAGGGAGACTGAGATTGTGCAAGGACAACTGGTGCAAGTCAATTGATGGGATGCAACCGTATGAGTTTTGAGGTCTGTCTCGATTTTCGTTTGGAATTTTAAATGAACAGTTTTCTTCATGTTTGCTGAATTCTAAATAAATTATTTTAAAACTAAGGGCAAATAGTCAGTATTTATTTTTTATACATTAATAAATTAACAGTTTCCATTTATTTTATTAAAGCTAAACTCATCTTATGCTCTGAATTATTAATAATATTCAATTAATTATTCTGTTGGCGTCCTGGTATGGGGTAGTGTGTCTTTTTAGAGACCTGGGAGTCCTGGGTTCGAGTCCCGTTTCGGACATGTTTATTCTTCTGTTTTCTAAGTGTGAGTGAATGTGCCCGTCTGTAAAAAGGGCTTATGCAAGCGAATGTGAAGCATGAAATAGTTAAATCGTGCACTTGGCCCTTATTGACCCTGTTGAACAAACAAGAGACGCTCATTAGGCTAAAATCGCTGCCAGATTTTTGTCAGCGGTCTTTTAAAGTGCCATAAGTAACAACAGTAAATTAATTATTCTCCAGATTATCCGAGAAGATTCGGATATAGGAAAAAAATCATAAAGTGTTTGGATTTGAGTGATTGAATACATTCAAAAATTGAATAAAAGACGTCAGGCACCAAATAAATTTCAACTTGTCGATTTTAATATTCATACGATGCAACATAATAAAATGAACAAAGATTTCATAGAAAGCGATTGAATAATCAGATTTCTTTGTTCATAAAATTAAATATTTGTAGCTAGCAATACGATGCATTAAATTTGTTATTATTGTTGTTTATGGCACCTGAGTCAATGATTTTAAGCTGAATTTTAGCGTCTATTCATTCAACAGCGCCTTCTAGGGCCAAGAGTACATCTTAGCAAGCCATGATTGAAAGCTCTTTTCACAGGGCAGACTTCATCCATGCATTTCATTCCCTCATCAACAGATCATAATTTAGACCTGAACCAGAGAACGATCCAGTATCCTCAGTGGCATTGTCTCCACTTGGAGGACTTTGTGTCAACGGCATATTTACATATGCGCTAGCCACGATGTACACGGATAGTTTTCAGTAGTCAAGGTACGAACTCACAATCCGAATCTACCAACAAAGTTTTTCCGGTTCTCATTAAATTTGTTGATTCGATAAACGAAATAAATCAATAGGAACGGAATAATTTGGATTATTTGGAAACTACAGAATTTTATCTTCGAACATTTAATGTACTTGATAGTAATAAAGGATCTTTAAATTTATTGATATGTACATCTCTGGCAACGACATTGATCTGTCAAGTGGGAGTGGCGTCCCCAAAACTTTCTCGCACACTTTCAAATAAAGGGGAATTTTGTTTCAGGCATGTTTCTTCCTAACTTATTTGGCACTAAAATAGTCACAAAGCACATACTACATATTACACATATGTGGTATGCGCAATATGTCGACATAAAGCGCATACCATAAGTTGCATTTGAAAATAACTGAATCATTACCAATAAATCAAAATACTTTCACAATGTTACATTTTTTTAACCTGAAGCATATTATTAGTATATTTATTAAATAATGCGCTGAAATGTAAAAGTAAATTAGTCGCTTTGTTAAAAGAAAGATTTCATAATGCACTACTTTATCTTGGCCCATACTATGTCAAAATCCGACACTGCATTTATATAAATTAGAAGGCAGTGTTCCACATTATTCATAATTCCGTGTAGATTAGCAACACCATCAGATTCAGATAAATAGCCAAAAAAAACCCTGTTATTTGAATCAAAATAAATAATAGAAAAAATCGATTAACTTTGAATTGGTATAGCAATAACACGAAAAGACAAATTGCACGCAATTTTGATAGATTCTTTAATCCAATAGATTCTTTAAATAAAACATTTGCAAGTACGTTATTTTTGTTACTTATGGTACTTTACAAGCCCGCTGACGAACTGTTAGCGATTTAATCCAAACGTGCAGCAGCTTTTGAGCGCGTAGCCCCTGAGCACCCGAGAACTTCTAGCTGAAATGATACACACATTCACTTGCGCAAGCCCTTTTTACATCTCACTGACAGAACACAAATAGGGAAGAATCATTCCCGAATCATGGTTTGAATCCGGGAGCCCAAATCACACGGAAGACGTGCTACCCGTAGACCTGGCCGCTGACTCTAATTTATATTATTTATTTTTTACCTGAATTTATATTAGTTTGTTAGCTTTCGAATGATTAAAATTTTAAATTCATGATAAAGATTATAATCAAGAAATTTCTTGATTAATGAAGTTTACCTGAATTTACCTTTTCTTCCACCTAATGCCTTTCCACTTTGGTTTTCATTCTGAAAAGAAAAAAAAAAGTGTTCTCAGAAAATTCACTCTAAAATTGGTTGTCGAATAATAGGAAATTCTATGGTTTAGTTTAGTTATATTAACGTCCCGTTTTAAATCTACACTCGGGTTATTTGGGGACAGATCACGTAATTTTTAACTACGTTCAGTTGACGAGGACGACACCCCACCCTTTCCACACCACACCAGTGGGAGGATGCTTGGCTAGACACATTTAATGCGCAACAAGTCCCCTTACAGATAGTTCTTCGGTGGAGTCAGGTCTCGAACCTGCACCCTCCTGCTCACGAACCGAGTCCTTACCACCAGACCTCCACGGCTCAAGATGTTATATAATATTTCCATTGAGCACTAAATATAGATTGTATGCTGAGAAGACTGAAGTCCGGCATATGTTTTCCCTTCTTCCATAAATGCTATCTTGTTCTAGCCACTTTTAACGACCACTTTAAATTTGTGAGCCATATTATTGACTTTATAGGCTGTTAAATGAATGACTTATAAATTTCATTTTTTGAAGCATTTCGTCTTTAATCTGATACGCCGAATTCAGCTGAATTCGTTTACTACAAATTAACAAGATCTTAGGTTGAAAAATAAAAACGATCCCGTCTCATATGCATCTATTTAGATTCCTGCTGACAAGGCTCATATTACGACACTAGAAAAATTACAAAATATACCCGTTAGGCAAATCAATAACATGCCATGGTTTCTTAGGAATAAAGACATCTAAAAAAAGTTCTTACCCTACGCAACCTTACAAGGTTTTCGCAAGAAACTATGAACAAGTGTTTTTGAAATAGAGAATTGCGCTCCTTCGCTGCAGGAGGGGAAAAAACGCAATCATCTCGTCATACCTAAGTCATCATCACAGCTCTACTATACCGATTTAACACTTGGATCGAAGTGATCGAAAACATTCTTGTAGAATATGTATTCTTTATTCACCATTTTTTCTTTTCCTTTTTTTAAACCAATATATGAGTAATAAGTTACTCTGCTTAGTAATATCTTTAATTATCTAAACAGAAACACTTTGTAATTTCCTTGTTATGCTATTACTCAGTTCACTTGTTATGACTGGAAGTTAAGAATCTATGAAAGGCAAAAAGTAATTCCAACAATAAAGACATTTTTTTTAAAAGTGTAATGAGAATGAGAATAATAAAACGAATGCAATGAGAATAATAAAACGAAAAATATCCAAGAAATATCTAATTTTCTTTTTGTTACTTTAGAAATAAAAAATAAAATACATATTTTTTCACATTATCTATATTATTAATTAAAAATTATTTTGAATAAATTAGTTATTTAAAATTTTAAAAAAATTATATTTCAATAAAAATTTATATAATAATAGCTGATGATATTTTCAATAAAGAAAAATAAATTATTTTTCTATTTTCGTTTTAATGAGTTATGTTTTAATTAAGCATTTTGATGATTTTTATTTCCAAATGCAAAAGATATATCGTGCAACTGTTCATTTAAGAATGACTCTGACGTATTACTGACACTTTGGAAGTATTAAGAACGGTTTTATTTATTTCTTACTCTTATTTGATATTAATTTTTTACTTTATTTTATTTTATTTTTAATTTGATAACTTTTTACATATCTGTATTCTTTGATGTTCCTTTCCATACATAAAATATATTCTGCTATTAATTTAAAAATAAATTTTAAAATATTTGATCAATTCTGGAATAACATCTGTAAATGAATCTCATGTTATTTAAACGCATCAAAACATTCATTACAGTTCCCGAGAGTCTTTTTAGTCAACTATTTCTCAAAACGAAGGAAAAACTATTTCTCTCCACAAATTTAAAATAATTTGAAAGTCATAAATATCCCTGAAACTTTTAAAACAATTATCGGCATTATTTGTGTTTCGAAACAATATTATCATGGGGAACCATAAAAAATAAATGTTTAAAGATTGACTCATTTGTAACTTTTAAAGTTATCAAAACTGTTAAACGTTTGCTTTGCAGATTAAAACCTCTTGCCATATGATTTGTGTTTCTTTCCGAGGTAAAAATTAAATTGAGAATGAACTTGATATCTTCAGTCTTTCTGTCTAACGCTCTTAAAATTTAGACGGAGTTCTTGAGTCTAAATAGTGAAAGTCTTGAGTAAAAATATCAGCATTAAACTGGATTGCGTAAATTTCATATAAACATAAATTTATTTTGTAAACTTTGAAAGACACTATTATGCTATAAATAGACCGGTATATTCAACCAGAATTCGTGGTTTGATTACTTTTGATTGATGATCTTGGGTGAGTCTGAGCATGATTGCTGACTCTCTACTTAAAATCTGGGGTCAGGGTTCCAAGATTTATAAAAAATAGATTTCTTTAATTAAGTATTATTCTATGAAATAAAAGTTGAACAAAATAACTGTGATCAACCATGGGATCTGTAACAAAAAGACAAGCTATTTCTGTACAAATAATTATAGCGTCCAAGATTTATTGAACTATCGGCTTTTGCGTTATTAAACCTAAGGACAATATTCCATTTATGAAATCCTTTGTTAAAATGCAAATAAATTAATTTGATATTACATATAATGATCATACTTCATAGTAAATATTGTTTTCTTTTTTATAAGTATGCTATTTTTTCAATGTAATTCTAAAAATTTATGCATTATTCAAAGATATATTGCCCTTGAGATCGTTACAAAATTTCGTTCTATGGATCTACACCAAAAGCCGACAAGTCTCCCCAAAACTTTTCCCCAATAAAGGCGGTTCTCCGAAACAACACATTAACGAGCAAAAATTACGAAATATTAACTTTTAGCATTAATAAAGAATTTTTACTAAATATACCGTGTGATCTTTGCCGATTAACTCGATAATACAGTTAATAGTATTCGAAAATCGAATTTGTGTTTTCGACATGTTCATCTCAACCAACTGAAACAATGATTAGGCACAAAAACTCACTTATAGTCACGAAATCCCATACAAAATTTGATATATTGAGTTTTTGAATTATTGCACTTATGTTTCTGTTTTTAGGTGGAAAATTATTCACATACTCATTCTAATGGATTGTAATTTCTCAACTTAGTTTATCTGATGCTCACACTTCTTAAGATAAAAAACATAACGCTCACTCCATGTTGCTTACACATAATATTGAAAATTGTAGGTGATGCTGTTGTAACAGCGCTTACTATTGGTTGCAGAACAGTTTCTAAAAGTACAGTTTGACCGACAGTCAACTCTTTGTTGGATTTAGCAAAGAAATTTGATAAGTATTTGAATTACAGATTTAAAATTTCTGCATCGAGTTTTATTCACCTTTTTTTTATATAGTTATTGAATTGCAGATGATCATCGAACAGATGGACATACATACTTCCTCTGGGCAGATTCTGTTAAATTTTAAGAGAAGTCTACAAATTGGGTATAAAGACAGTATATAAAATTTAATTCCTTTAGATCAATGTGCTTTTGAGTTTTCTCTGCCGCAGACATTGCACACTTTCCAAAATTATGTATTTTTTTAATTCAGGAGGCCTAAGATTTGGACATTTTTATCATAATCTCGAGTTTGAATTTTTTGCCAATTGCTATACTTTCTCTATGCTACATACAGGAGAAAGTAAAAGGCTTATTGATCGTTGTGCAAGTACTTTCAGTATTTTATAATGATATTTTTCAAATAATTAGTTTTCCTATTGCTCACTCAGACAAATACCATTCATAAAGCACTTCCTGTGCTACAATGTAAATTCATTAATTGACATTGTATTTGATACTCGCATTTTCAAAATTTATATTACTTCTTTTCTTTTGCATTAAAATTTACCTTGTTTCTTTTCCATAAAATTTTCCAGATACTTATTTTTCCATAAGAAGTTTTTTCTTTTGAAAATATAAAGCGATTGGAAAAAAAAATTTGAAAAAAAGAGAAGAAATTAACTTATACTAACTGCAAAC
The DNA here is from genome assembly GCA_026543055.1 of Argiope trifasciata. Lineage (NCBI taxonomy): Eukaryota > Metazoa > Arthropoda > Arachnida > Araneae > Araneidae > Argiope > Argiope trifasciata. The sequence goes on along the minus strand of JAPMOQ010055038.1, from coordinate 401,249 downwards.
TTTTTTAAACTTAAGATTATCATGAACCTGAAATCTGAACTTTTCACATTAATAAGAAAAATCAGGTAATACGAATGGGTCAGAGGAATGAACGAGTTAAAGGAAACAAACTGGAAAGGTACCGTCCTGTTAAAAAGAACAATGATAACGAAGAACTCGTTCACCTGAAAGAACGGTTTGTCCTTTGCCAACTACTGCTTGATTAAAAAGCACCGCCATCGACCACCGCAAACAAACTCTTAAAGTGCCGACTTACGCCACTTGTTACAGAAAACCAGACATAATGGCGCAGTGGGTGGCCAACAATTCATTTTAAAATTCTTATCGTCCGCGCTTTTTTTGCTGCCGTTGTTGTCTGTTGATTTGGAGCTGTAAAATTGTCGGGCATTATTTTCTTTCGCATTGTAATGGAGAAAGTTGTGTGAAAACTCTTCTCCTTTTCCTTAGAGAGTTGGCAATAAATAAATCATAAAAGGCCGCCAGTGTGTTAAAAGTGAAATTTCAAAGACGAACTTCTTTTAAAGAGGTTTTGGCGAGAATGAAGAAGAGGTTGAAAAGTAAGAATAATAAATTTGGCAGAGAGAGGGAGTAAATTATTAAGCATTTTTAAATTGTGCCGAGAAATAGAATTCAGTTACTGCCATTTCCGTCTTTTTAATTTTGTTTGCGCAGAAGGAATAAGGAATCGGCACCCGCCGGCGGAATATATGTTCTTGTTGTATCTTGTTCAGAAGAATATTCACAGGGAATTCCATAGAGTTGTCTGTGAGGTGTTGTAGACTCAGGTTATTGAACGTCTGCGCCGGATTGCATGCACAAATTTTTGCTGTATTTAAATGTATTCGTTGAATGCAAATTTTCATGAACAGGAAGTTCATCAACTTACATTCGTATATTTCTTGCTTGATAAATATCGCTGTTAAATGTAGAAAACTTGAAAAAAAAATCGGATTGCCTTTCTATGATCAAATAAAAATTCTCAATTTGATTTTAATTTGAATCAACGGAAAGGGTTTCTCCAGTATTTTCTAGCATACTCTCCAGTAAAGAATTGATTTCCCCTTCTTTCATACAAAATTAGAGACTTCAGGTAAGGTCGCGATTGCCTTGCATGGTATTGGTAAAGGATAGTTAAGAAATATAGATTTCTGGTGGTAATGTGGTATTTGCATCGAGGTAAAATCCTATTTCAGCCCACCTCTGGCGACTTTTTCAAAATTTCGCCAATTTTTCAAAATCTCGCCAAATCGAAAGTATTTGAATTAAAAGGTTAAGAAAAAAGAATTCTTACCTTTCGCTAAAAAATTCTTATTATTCGCAAAAGGTGAACTAAAATAAGATCGACCCTGCATCGAGTCCATCGCAAGAATACAGAAGCTATTTAGGGTGCTATTTTTGGTCAGTTTGATAGCAATAATGAACCAAAATTTAACACAAAACTACAATTTTAGTCACACGATTTCATTGATTTAAGTCATTGGGCTTATGAGTTACATTTATGCAAGTACAAAGCGAGAGAGGTTAACAAAAGGTCAACGATCGTTACGAAATATAGACTTCGCCAGAAATATTTCATTTGTATTGAATCCATCTCAAGAACATGAATGCTATTTGTCAGCTAGTTTGATAGTAATAATGTTACAAAATTTAACACAAAACTACAATTTTAATCACACGAGTATATACCGAATTTTATTGATTTAAGTCATTGTGTTTATGAATTACATTTATTCAAGTGACTGCAAAGCGACAAAGGTTAACTGATGGTCAATGATCGTTACGAAATATAGATCTTCGATGCAAATGTGGCATTCGTTTTGAATATGTACTTTGGATGGCCTTTGTTGGCCGCTTTAAAATCAATAATGCACCAAAATTAAACACAAAACTGCAGTTTTAGTCTCAAGATAGCATACCATTTTTCATTGGTTTAAGTCACTGCATATGTGAGCATTCAAGCAAAAATACAGACCGACAGAGATCGACCATTAAATAGATTCTGTTCAAAATTTGAAAAATACCTATATTGTATATTCCAGACTTGTGTACCAAATTTTGTGAATTTTTCTCTTTGTATTTAGTAGTTATCGAATTCACATGAGCTCGAACAACTTAACAGATAAACTTCCTGTGTATGGACTTCGTTGAAAAATGGCTAAAAATCTACAAATATGATTATAATTTCATAAACTAAATTTTAATCATTAGATTCAAAACATTTTTGAGACAGTTCAAAGGCTGAAAGACATGATGCCAAAAATGTTTTGCTGGCACATTTTTGCAAGACGTCTCTTGTTTCAGAGAGATTTGAAACGCGAAGTTTTTCAAAATTTTGGTTTTGAAAATTTTGATAATTATAATACTTTCTCCGTACCTCGTATGCTTGAAAATAATAATATTACATGATAGTGGAACACGTAATGAATTCACTATCTCACATCAATTTCCTGAAAGAACTGAACTTTAATTCTAGTTGAAGGAGAATTGGATTTCAAAGTAGCATGGTAAATGAGAAGCTGGATGCTTTGACGAAATGTGTGTATAAGAGAAGCGAGAATAGGTCTGATAAACAAACATAAATTAGCAATATAAGAGAAAACGAAACTAATTATGGAAACTTAATTTAAAACTATCTCGGACTCGAACAAACGGAATCGGTGGACCATTGTCCACCGATACCTCACAGAAAAAATCCCTTATTTTGAATCCTTGCCTGAGGGTGACCCTTGAGAAAGTCTTCAGGACGGATTCTTTTTAAATTTTAAATTTAAATTTTGGTTTTGTTCAAGTCCGAGATAGTTTTAAGTTAAGTTTCCATAATTAGTTTCGTTTTCTCTTATATTGCTAATTTATCTGATAAACAAACAATATTTTTTTTGTAATTAGATAAGTTATCAATTGCAAACAATCTACAGATTAGTCAAAACAATTCATTTGTGTGATAATGATTTGAACAATTTTTATTGACGATAAAAGGCAAACGCATGAAATTATATTTTAATAACCAGGAGGTAGCAATAAGTAATGAGTATAATTTCGAACACAATAACAACAACAAAAAAAGAATAACATACTGAAGAAACATAGCAGAAAATGTATTGGAACAACTTCTATAGTTTATAAATGCAGTATAATTATGAGGGGGTTTTATTCATCAGCGCGCTAATAATAAAGCCTAACGATTAAAGTTAAATTTATTGAGACTGATGATTTTAGAACATAATATTAATAATGTTTTTACTATTTTAAGGGTTTATTTTTAATAATAATGTAAGAAATATAATAATAAAGAAAATAATTTCAAAGTTAAAAGTTTATCATTATTGCTAAAGAAAATCATTTCAGAACGCAAAAGTTGAAAGGTTTTTTTTTAATGTGCCATTGTTTAAACAATGTCTCTGATCGTGATGACATGGAAGAAGAATTCCTGCTTAAAAACTGAAATGCAAAAGCTGAAGTAATGTCGGTCACATAATTATTAGTGTATTACTTAAAAACTGAGTGTAAATCTAATTATACTAAAGAAATTATCTGTTGCCATGACAACCAAAGTGTCTGACTGATCGTTTCATTTTCAGCCATTGAACTATGTGGTATAATCTTATCTTAAAATTAGTTTCATAGAATTGTAACTGTAAAGCTGGCATTCTTCCAAATAAAACAAAGCGGTATAAACCAAATAAAACCGTTGCTTGATTAGTCGAATATTCTGACGGAACAAAAGCCTTCTGATCTCTTTTGTGATCTCAATTAAAAGAGAGTAAAATGTTATCTAGATTTCAAGGAACAAGCATCGAAAAGAAATAAAATAAAATAGAATAAAAACGAATCTGAAGCATAAAAGAGTAAAGCGAGGTACATAAAGTTGAATTATGACATAAATGAATAAAATCATCACAAAACATTTTTGAGTTAAGTTAAAAAATTTGAATTTAATTCTTAGAAATATATGTTCAAATCACTTGAAACAATACTTTTTAATTTCGTTTATATGTATTTTAATAGAATTATAAGAATTGACAAAAAATCTGAACACGTCATTTTGAGGAATCTCTACATTTTAGATCTCCCCAAGTTTGAAAAACGCTTTTTTGGTAAATGACTATCTGTCTGAGACAAAAATAACTCAAGAACACTTTGACCTAGACTGAGGAAATTTGGTATATGGTCTTAGTATGAAATTCGTAAATTTCCATCAAATTTTGAATAAAATCTGCTCAGAAGAAGTCTGTCTGTCTGGCTAATCGATTATAATATAACACTATAGCTGCAAGACGGATTGAGCTGAATAGATAAAATTCGATACATAGAATTAACTTTTATATTCTAGACATCTTTCAAATTTTGAGTCAAATTAAAGAGGGATTGATTGTCGGTTTGTTCATCTGCTTTCAAAAACGTTAAACGTGATAATTCAAAGATGTGATCATTAAATATATCAAATCTGGTATGTGATTTTTTGACTACAAGTGCAATTTTGTCTTTTTGCTTTTATTGGCTTGAAAAAAACTCATCTAAAACTTAAATACAATTTTCGTATTTTGTTAATCGCATTAAAGATATTAATAGCCAAATATGTCGCCATGGATTACACTGTCGATTCAATAAATTTACTACATTCCCACCAAATGTTAATGTTTCGCAACTTTTGTATAACAATGAATGCAAAACATTCTGTAGAATAAAGCTTTATTAGAGAGTATGCGAGAAAGTTTTGGGGAAACCATTTCTATTAGTTAACATTGAGTTTAAAGTGCAATTCTATAATTTTAGCTTTAGTATCACTAGATATACATATATTATAAATAAATAAATTTCATATCCAATAAACTATATTGACCGATGTTTCTAAAATTCAATCCTAAATGCTAAATGGGAGAAAGAAAGTTATACTAAAAAGAAAAGGAAAAAAATCCCACACTTGTACTTGAAAATAGAGATTAAATTTTTTTTAAACTAAATATATCAGGCATTTTCATTAGTTGCCATAGCAACCATGTATATGTGCAGACATTTACATGCATATGTTACTTTTAAAGTGTGAAATACTTTATTTCATGAAGTAATTAGACAAGTCAATTAAAATATATAAAGTTACGGAATTCTACGATTTAAATAGGTTTTCTACAGAATACCAATTACTTGATCCTTAAAGCATGAAATACAGCACTCGAAAGTTCTTTGAATTGCTTCTAGTTAGTTTTTATTCAGTTTTGAACCACTCCCATAGCTGTTTTGCAATGACTTGTGTGTGTACGCTTCATTCCATTGCTTTTAAACGTAGAATTTAGATTGTCTATTTCTGTGAGCGTTTTCGGATTGCTAACAAATATTTTTGCAATCTGTTTTCAAAAAATTACTTCTTCATGAAGGAGATATCATCCTGTAAATAAGAAAGATTTAATGCAAGAGAGATTTGAATCTTTATTAAAAATGCATGGGACAAAGGAAAACAATGTTTCACTTACTCTTGAAATATTATTAACTTTGATAGCAGAAGTAAAAAGTGCCACCTGAATATTGGTTTCTTCAGCCTTATGATATACTTGAAGTTCAAGGAGTAGAAAAGTTAATTGTGCAGGTAACAGATAAAAAATCTGGTTTGATATTTTATTGCTTATGTGACATACTTTTTGATTTAAGATATTTAAGATCAATTAATTTATAAAATAACTTTAACATCCTATCATTAGTTATTTCATAGAATAACTAGGTAAAGTATGGTTACAAACTTGCAATTTTACTTCTCAACCCGAATAGTGTCATCGAAGAAAGACAGTTTTACGCTCAGTTCTGCGGGTGCTGATCGGGTGCCACATTAATGGTCTCAGTGCTTCGCAAAAAACTTGGTGATCATTTGGTGATTCGGCGAAAAAATGAGTAATGCTTGAAACATTGAGAATTTTAACCATCCGTCCATTAGAAACTGAGATATGCTTGATTGTCCTAGAAGGTTATCTTCACGCCTCACAGGAACTATAAGAGGGTGGCAGTCACAAGCTGCAATAAGTCATGAATTGGATGATGAATCGAATGGTAGTCTGTTTCGTATGCTAGTAACGAGTCATCGAGAGGATAGCGAAGCATGGAGTAGCTCCAAGAAGTATGCAGCTAGTGCTGAATTGCTGTGTGCCGAGTCCTGTTGTGGACTGGAGAGGCAGCGTCTAGTTCTACGTGTAGAGTAGCCAGTCTTGTCATAGTGATACAGCTAAAGCTCGGGACAGTGAGAAGTTTCAGCCATCTGGAGAGACCGTAGAGCAAAGCTACGTGGATCCCCTCACCACTCGAATCCAATCTGACCGCTTTGGGTGCTGTGCACGTTGTTACTACTGGCTTTATACATGTGGGTTACTGTTGTTGTGCGCTGTTGGGCATTCGTCTCTGTTGTAATATTTGCCGTCTTTTAGCTGTTCTATCTTCGTGTAATAAAACGTCATTGTTTCCTACTGAAGCCTGCTGATTATGTAATCACACGATGCACCCACTACACAAGCGAGCCCGGTGGTGAAGTCCATAACAGAATGAAATTTTTCATCTATCATATAATAGAAGTATATGATAGTATACTATATCATATACTAAAAGTATATATATACGTATAATATACTTTAATTAACTTGCCATGAAATACCTAGTTATTCTATGAAATAACTGAATTATACCTTTTAACGGTAACATATACACCATATTCTTTTATTTCAAAACAAATTTTATTGCACTGTTACTCTAAACCTGGCACACTTCCAAATAAAATAAAACCGTGTAAACCAAATGATATAGTTGCTTGATTAGACAGATATACTGCGAGAACAAAAGCCTTCTGATCTCTTTTGTGATCTCAATTAAAAGAGAGTAAAACGCTGTCTAGATTTCAGAGGAATAAGCATTAAAAAAAGGAAACAAATGAACTAACTCCACAGAGTAAAAGAGAAAAGCGAAGTACATAAAGCCGAATTAAGACTTAAATGGATGAAATCATCGCAACAGATCCTGGTGGATAATTCAGTAGATTGGAGATTTGATTCGCAGAAATAAATGCTCAAATCACTGGAGATAATGTTTTCTAGTGGCGAGTTTAAAGGATTATTTTAACTCTAGAATTGTTAGCTTTAGTGCAGGTAGATAGCAAAGATAAAAATATTCTACTTATTATTACTATTCACATATGATATATTAAACTGGTAAGATTAATTAATGTTAAAATGTTAATAAACACGTCGGGAAATTCAGAAGCAATAAAAAATGAGCTCTTAAAAAGATTATAAATATGTAAATACTGATAGGACACTTTGTTGATGCTTTTTCTTTTACTTTTTGTTTACGTTGATTCGTCTATACTGTTTGTATTATGATGACATAATCCTGTTTTCAGTGAATATTGTGAAAGAAAATTCTTCAAAAATTAGTTTTTTGATAAATTAAATGTAATAAATATTTTTTAATAATGGGACAGTCAAAATCATCTGGGGACACTTTTCGAGACACTTGAACGGTGGTTTACTGTATATTTCGAGGTACTTGCTCAGTGAAAATCGCCAATTGTTCCAGTGTTCAGTCACTGGAACGAATGTCCGATCACATTTAGCGCACAGAAATTTATGAAAAATATATATATTTGAGTAAAAAATTTGTTTTCAAAAAAGGGAAATCTCGTTCACTTTTTTAATAAGTAAGAAAATGTTAAAAAAATTCAGGATATATATAGTTTAAATTCCGGAAAAATCCAGGATAAGCAATTCAGGACTCCCTCGCTAATTTGGAATATCTTATCACTTTTTTCCTAAAGTCTTTCAATTCCTTTTCAATTCATAGAATAAAATATATTTAACATTTATGGCAATTAAAATGATAGGGTCAAATAATCTAACAGCGTTACATATATGAAAATATTGAACCGATGAAGAACTGCTGATTGAATATTAATCACCTAATTATTATTTAAGTTTGTTCTCGAACCCTATATTTATAACACCGTATGATACTACTAATGAGTAGAGTAAGTCAATAAAAATATTATTCACTGGATAAATATCAGACTTTAAAAATCGGGTGAAAATGTTATGAATAACAATGGTAGTTTTATTCACATTTTTAGTTCAAGTACCATCTCATTATGAATCAAGCTAGAGTTAAAAGTTGCTTCCTCATAGACTGCATTCTTTTAAAGCATGGTCTGTTAACAACGTTTCAAAAGGACGTCATCTGAGTTTACAACTCATTCTTCAGGTATCTCCACAACTTCTAAGGACTAATATCTACTCCAAAAGTATTTGAATTTCAGACAACAGAGGTGCAGACATCTCAGTTCATTTCGACTGGAACTTAGAACCTCTCAGACTGACTGCTTGAAGAAGGGATAAGTTGTTTTTTTTATAAAGGGAAATAATATCGAATATAAAATACATTTTGATTTATAAAATTTTTATTTTTTAATGTATTTTTCATAGAGATATATTTTTTCTCTAATTATAGAAGCGTGCAAATATTCACCGAAGACATATGGATTTTGATTTTTTAATTCTTTTCTTTAATAACAATGCACATACTATAACGTAACTCAAACCCTGGATGCCCAAATCAAGGAGAATACGAGTTACCCCTATACCAGGACGCTGGCACGTATAGTTGTTATCACTTCCCGACAAAATCGGCTTGAAGATTCAGGGATTTGTCATATCGGTTGTCAGGACTGCTATATCCTCTACAAAAAAAGTTATCTCCAGCGATGGGAGGGGGGTTTAATATTCCATTGAAGACCCTCTTTAGTCTATATTATTTTGGCTCCCAGACAATTTTGCAGTTAAGGAAATGCACGAAATTCTCTCTGCTCTGAGCCACATTCTCCGTGAAGGAGCGTAAGGGCTCAATACTGCCGCAATAGAGGACCGTGTTCAAGAAGTTGATCTCAGGTTTGGGACCTGATTCCACCGAAGAACCACCGTGTAAGAGGATCTGTTGCACGATAAATCGGTCTGGGCAAAACGTCCTCCCTTTGGCCTGGCATGGTGTGGCAAGCTGATAAAGCAATTCGTAAACTTAATGTTAAAAAAACTTAAACTTAAATTCAATGAACTATTCTGAGGTTCCAGACAACAAGCTGCTCTATTAGCGGACTAAAATTATTATTTTAGAGGACAAATGTTTAGACATTCTTGCTCTATATTCTTTTCTGAAACGAAATTTCAAAGAACTTCTAGAGTAATGAGGAAGTTCAAACGAATAAAGCATAAATCACTCTACAGAGCAATTTTTTTCGGAAAGAGTGTAAAAAAACTTATCCATAGGTATGGTATATGTAGTGTTCAGTAAGTAAGGTGTTGGCAATCCTATCAAAAAATGATTTGACAGCAGATACTTTAGATTTAAAAAAATGAACTATTACGCAATAGAACAAACACAGGTGTAAACACAATACTTTCATTAAATAAAAAACACAGTTTTTTGCTTTAAATTGCTATATTTTTATTAAAGAACACAAGATAAGGTTATATGTGTTATAGAATATAGATAAAATGGTCAATACATACACAATGTTTATGGACACATACACAATCGTTTGTCGAAATTTCCCATGACTTTTTCATAAATGTGACTGAATTTCGTTGATGCGTTGATGATTTCGTTGAATTTCTTCTTTTAAGGCAAGCGTGCGAGTGTTTATTTGTTCACTTAAATCTTTGACTTCAAATAACAGTATAAAAAAGCATCCAATGGTGTTAAATCATACGATCTAAGGAGCCAATTCCCAAAATTTTTCGAACTGTGGCTTCAGGCTTTCGTTATTTAGGAAATATTGTTCAACAAAGAAAATACTTTGTAGTATCTTGCAATGCTTCTTTTTTATTAATCCTAAACTATGTACTGCTAAATGATATTTTAATAAAGTTGCCAACACTATAATGCACGAATGGCGGAAAATTCAAATCTTACATTAACTTTTGGACACCGTTTAAGTTGTTATGATTTCAGTAGTATCTTTTCTTCTTATGTTCTTCCATGGTAAGAATGTTATAAATTAGATTAATATATAAAATTGTTCCGGTCCACCGATTGGCATTCCTTTGGTCTTAATCTTTCTAAAGAAGCCGAGCACTCAAGTAACGGAATTCCTCTTCAAATGCAAAGCAATCGAATTCGGTAAAGCTGCGCTGAATCACACATCAATCGCCCGATGAATCCGCAATTTTCGGTCTCGTCACAGACTTTAATCGACCAGAAGAAACTACTTGAGTCAACACCGAGTGAATCAGAAATATAACTTTTCATTAACGGAACATTCTCTTTCTCTTTCTGGAAACATTTGAAATTTGTTTACCCGGGGAAGGAGGATACGGAGAAGGTAAAGATGCTCTACAGAAATATCATTTTACAGCCAAACACTAATTTGTTTTCGTTCGTGTAAACACGTGCCGAGATATCCCCCAGTCTATTTTGTCAGAAAAGGGATTTTTAGGAGGGAAAAATGGTGGATCGATTTCCCTTCTGCTGCCTAATCTTGTCTTTGAGGGTGAGGTGGGATTCGGGGGAAAAGGAAAGGAGGGGTGGAAGATAGTTCCTTTTTCTGATTCTTTTCTACCCTCGCAATAAAACATGTTGCTGTTTTCGGGGTTGGTGTACAAAGTGACTGGTTGTCAGGGTTTTTGAGATCATCCGGTGGCTTGGAGTACTGATACTTTGGAAAATCAGAAGATGAAAGAGCTTAGACTTATGATTCTGTTTTGGCCACAGGAATTCCACATGCTACTTTGTGGTGGTGCCCAATAATGATGTACTAACAAAATGGATCTGATTTTCGAATGAGAAAGCCGGCATGAAGACAAATGTATTGTGTCCACGCAAATTGTTTAGAACAGATAATGTACCAATTGAGAAGTTGGTTTTTAAAAACCT
>JAPMOQ010055038.1:371853-390349 GCA_026543055.1 Argiope trifasciata | reverse complement strand
TTTTTTTTTTTCTTTTCTTTTCTTTTAAAAAGCTATTCTATCTTCTTTTTTTATTGAAGCAATTCTCATGAATCATGTAGAATGCTTTTTAAAATTCCGATGCTGACGAAAATCAAAATTGTATATTTTTCAAAAGAAAGAATAAAAAGGAGGTCCAATTTTTTTCTCCCAGAAACGAATTATTCATATTTTTGTTATAGGAATATGATAGTTTTTAAATTTCATGAAAGAATTTATGATCTGAATGATGCAATTTTTGAAATGTTTATATAACTTGTATCGATATGTAATGCATATCTATATTTAAAATTGCTAATACGTTATAAATTAAAAATGAAATTTTTTTATGTTATTCAACGAACTCAATTGCTTGACAAGTTTCTTCATGGAGAAATATATATTCCTTGCAGGAAAAGGAAATTTCCTAATTGCGATGGAAAGATTGAAGGAATTTTATTCATTTTTTAAAAAGAAGAAAGCAGAACAAAAGGTTAAAATGTGCAAGTGTTACTCTCAAATAATTTGCTTCCATACTTATTGGTATGTGTTATTAAAACAATTTTTCAATTATTAATTCTTTTGTAAGAATTATGTTACATTTTTTAAAGAAAATTCTTGTAATAGATAGAGGAAATACAAAACTGATGAACTAATTCCTTTTAAATCAATCATAAATAAATAAAAATTAAAAAAGGACACCTTTTTAAATTTAAATAATTGTATTTGTAAGTTATCTATTCATCAAACGGAACTTAAAAATAGGCTATCTTCAAAAATTCGGTAAAATTTTTTTAAAATCTAATATCTTGAGAAATTAAAAATATAATCTTAATATAAATACAGGTAACTAAGGCTGAGTATCTGTGTTATAGATTTAAAGAATTGGGTTGAAATAAATCCTATATTTATTATTTGAAGGAAAAAAAAACAGGAAAAACAGGTTAACTTTTTAAAGTATGAAAGTTAATTACATATTCAATTAATATTACACAGGAAATTTTATCGTTTTTCTACAATAACTTATTAAATTATTCTACACGAAATGTATTTGTACCATCTTCAAATTCAAACTTAATCATTTTCAATAATACTGTTTCATTTCCCTGTAATTTTTATATAGTTTTCGCCAATTTTTTTTCCAAACTTAAGAAATAATATAGTAAATGCGGACGATTGTGAAATAAGGAATCTTATCTACATTTTTAAAAGTATTCCGTTTTAATTGACATTCAGATTTTAATAAAAACCGTGAAACACTTTAAGTGTTATATACATAATATTGTATAATGTTTCATTATTATTATTATTAAACTATTACTAATGAAGTATTTTTATTGCTAGAAAAGTCAGATGTATAAACTAATGGTTTAATTAATGAATACAGACCTGAAAATGAGAATAAACAGAAAGCTGTCGAAACATTGTCAACCCTTTTACATAAAGTCAAAGACGTGTATGTCTATCCCTTTTAAAATTGAAAGGAGTGTCCTCTTCAACAAGTGGTATTTTCCGAATTACTGTTGCAGTTCTCCCTTCTTTTATGATCGCAGTTTACGTTCTTTTTTAATGAATTTGATGAGTCTTTCAGCTAACCATGGAGTTGAAATAGTGATATATATCAACTCTATGCAGGTAACTAAACACGAATAAGACCTCACTGATTTGCAAGCATTCAAATATGGGAACATGAAATAATTTATATATATATATACATACATATATATATATATATATATATATATATTCTGCAATTTAGACGATTGTTGATTTTATTTAGAATATGTTAAATATCCCTATAAAAGGAAATGTCTTTGCACCACAAAAACTAAATAGAAAAATAATAAAATTTTGGATACAAATGAAGTTGTAAGGGACCTTAGACAGTATCCTATTCTACCCATTTGATAATCAGGATAATCTTTAAACAAGGATTGTAACTAAATTATCGACATTAAAATATCTTCCGAACACGCACGCAAGAACAATATAAAATGCGGAAATTTAAGGGGATGCGACTGTTTTTAAAATGCACAAAGAAAACTTTATAACTTTAATATCTCGTAAATATTAAAGTTATTTCATTTATGAATTTCATAGTAACATATATAAAATGTGCGTGTAAAAAATGAACTCTTTAACATATAATTATACATATTTATATTAAAAAATGACTACATTTTATTCAAAAACAGTAAGATACTCAATTTGTGCTCCCTTATTTTTTAGTGTGCGTTATTGTTAAATATTTTTCTCCTTCAGAGCTATTGTAAACTTATATTTTCATAAAGAAGGAAAATTGTACATCATTTTGCATAGTTATAATATTAAATGTAGCACTTACATAGAATACAAAGTATACATGTGTGTGTCAGTTTTTCTGTCGAATGTGATACAAACTATAGGCTGAATATCCGATAATGAAATTTGATATCCGATTTCCTCTCATTTTAACATCCGCCGCTCCAATTTCTTTGTCGATCGACAAAGAATTGTCTGCAAAATGCGACATTTTTTACCTCGTTGGTTATTATGCCAAATGTTGAGCAAACTATGAGGTTTCATCTTTTGTTCAACAATCTATCGGCATAACTTCACCGAAATCTGTAGCGTATATATCTTACTCAACCCATCAAATATAGTCGTCAAATCTAATTCAGTGCCGTTTTATCGCTTGTATTGCCAAATATCGTGCAAACGCCACCGGAGTCCATCGCATTAACTTCTTAGGCAAAAATACATCTACTACTAATAATAGTAATTATAACGTTTCCAAATGCGTTATCTTATTCACCTTTTCGTTTCATCGGTTTTCCTGTCGAATATGATGCAAACTATAGTCTGAATATCCGACAATTAAATTTGATGACCGATTACCTCTCAATTAAACATCCGCCCTTCTGATATTTTAGTCGACTGACAAAGAATAGATGTCAAAATATTCCCGACTCATTTAACCTCGCCAGTTATTATGCCAATTATTGAGCAAACTATGGATTGAACATATGACAATTCTATCTTATGTTCGATAATCATTGCATTGATATTTCAATAAACACACGGAGAATTGTAGGAAAATGTATTCACAAATAGCCTTGTCGGTTATTCGTCAAACATTGTTATTTTACCAACTTATATCTTCCTCCGATATTTCAATTCTAAGCTGGGTTTTAAATTATTATATTCTATAATACTAAATTCCCAACATCTGTGTTCCGAAGTAATAAGACTTGCCCCCCCCCCCACAGTAGGCGCCTCTGATTACCACAAATCAGGAATTAACAACTCCGCCGCGCCCCGAAGCACACAGAAGAGTCTGAACTGATTGAGTCCTAAGGGCCTTCACCGGCTAAGGTTCAACTCCTTCCGTGGGAGCTGTCCCGTCTTCGGGAGGCATTAGAAAGCCCCACAACATTTCTGTCTCCACACGAGTAATGAGTACCAAAAACCTTCATACTTTTTCAAATTTCTTTAGAAAAACTTGAAATTTTCACTACGTGGGAGATAATGCCTATAATATATAAAAATAAGAAATTGCGATTGTTTTCTTAGAAATAAATTGATTTTGTTGCATAATATAGACTGCATAACCTGCTGGCGAGCATAAAGTTAAAAGCTTTCCTTGCTTTGAAAATGCATGATCAAATATCATTGGAAACGAACATCTTAGCAATTTGTGCGTGTTATCTTAGATTTGCTTACTGGCGATTGCTATATTGACAATATGTTGCCCTTTTTTTAGATTCGTTTACTGACGATTTGTAAATTGGTGACATGTTCACCTTTTCCTAGGTTTGTTTGTCACTGATTTGTACTTTGGCGATAAATGCTTCTCTTCTTCGCTAGGTTCGTTTGCTAGCGATTCGTGCATTTGTGATTTTTGCTTCATTTCTTAGGTTCCTTTACTCGTGATTCCTACATTGGCGATATGAGCTTCTTTTCTTAGGTAGGTTCGTTTGCTAGTGATTCATACATTGGTGATATGTGCTCCGTTTCTTAGGTTCGTTTGCTAGCGATTTGTAAATTGGTGACTCACCACAAAGTGCATGGTGTTTAAAATGATGATAAAATCCACAAAGCCTATGCTGTTATTTTATCATATATTTTAGACACATAAATTAACGTGAACTCAATATGCAATATCATTTTATATTAAACGAGAAGAAGGAATGTTAGCAATGGGGCAATATGTTAGCAATATATAGGATTACATATCTGCCGTTAACAGAGCTTAATTCCAGTTAATTAATTTATCTGTCCTTTAAAGGATTCCAGGGTCTAGTTCGAAATTGTTTTATTATAAAAGAATTGCTACGATTTTATAATATTCTTTTTCTAGATGATATGCTCATTACATTAATTAATATTTAAATTATGAAAGTACACAGAGACAGAGGGAAAAGTTCTAGTTATTTTGTCGATATCTTCTGCAGTTTCTTTCATTATATTCGTAGAAGAATCTAGATTAAAATAAAAGTGGTTGGTCGTCAGTCAAAGTATCATGAAGTTACATATTTTAAATAGAAATAAGTTCAAATGCTGCATACTTGATTAATGATGAATTTAATGTAGTTGCTAATATCCAGATTTAAAAATACTTTTATAATATGAGATTGGTTAGATTGAGGAATATAGAGTGAGTGAGGCCAAAGGAGTTACACTAGCTTAGTTTAATTCAATTTCGTTATATTAACGTCTCTTTTTATAACAACATCAGAGCTATATGTCGTTACGTTAGAAAAGGAATAGTTAATATAATACTATAATACGAGGAATGGTTGCCAAGTCGAAAATCGCCCCAGAATTAATAAACTCCGGTAAACTTGGGGGTCTGGGGTTTTTGGCCACGAGAAATCGATTGGCGCCAGTTTTGAAGCGCTACGGTCGAGCAGTTCGGAGTTACAGATAGGATATTTTCAAACTTTATTAGTTCGCCATAATGGCTACTTAAATTTTCAAGCGGTAACGTGCTGCCATCTATAGCCAATATGGTGAACTAATAAAGTTTTATGTTTATGCTGTTATAGGTTTATAATATGTTTCTTATGTATGTATATATGTTTGGTTTTTCTAAATAAATTTGGCAAAAATATTGAACTTCAACACACTTCAATCTTTACCTTTACTTTACCTTTGTATAGAATAGTTCCCTTTCCAAACTCTAACTTTGTTTAGAATAGTTTACAATGGTGCCCTTTAACCAGTTATCCTTTCACCAATGGTTTCACAAATTTTCTTATGGCATGTATTGTTTAGATAAATCACAACTGAAAATTTAAATCTTCGAGTTAGCTTCGATACCTGTTTTCTCCGAGCGGAGCTCGGTCACCCGCTGGTTTATTTTAAATTTAAATTAAAATTTTGCAGGCAAAAAATTAGCCTTGCAAAATAAAAAGTCTCAAATACATTTGGTAGCATATGCTGAGTGCATAAAGGGGAAAATTGTAAAGAACAAAAGAAGAAAGGAAAAAACAAATTAAAAGAAAAAAAAAAAGGATGAGAGGGTAGTGAAAAGAATACAGGAAAAAAAAAGAAGAAATAAATTTAAAAGGTGCAAAGAAATAAAAATTCAAGCATTAATAAAGTAGGAAAAAGTAATAAAAAGAATAAAGTAATAAAAAAACAATAATAAAGCAAATAAATAAAGCAAACAGCACAGGTTTTTTCCCCAAAAAAATTCAAGGCGGCTCAGACCAAGGCAGAAATCGCATCTGAAAACAAAAGCTGAGCAACTCAAACAATAGTATGAGTTCCCTACACAATGGACAAATCTTGAGCGGCTCAGACAAGTTGCAGAGTTCGCCTGCAATAAATTGAATTGCAACCAGACTTTTAATGAAGATACTAAAAAATATTATGTTCGTTGTGAAAAAAAAAATCCTAAATGCTTTTAAACTCAAATTTTGGAGGAATTTTAGAGAATATAGAAGGACGGTTGATCTGGGCCCTCTTTCTCAGGTGATTGGCGATAGGTCACTTGAGTACATAACGGTGTATATCGACTTCATCGTCACTTTTGCCATGGAAATCGCAGTGGTGAAAATTGAACCTTCTCAAGTATTTGAAACTATTCGTTCCTGTTTGAGAATGTCCTGTCTAATGTCTTTCAGAAATAGCAATAAATACTTCTCGAATGCGATTATTTATCTCAAATAATTGACCTTTGCAAAAATCAAAAAAGTGAAGCAATCTTTCTTTCACAATCCAAATGATTTTGCCATACCGTTAGTAGACTGCTTTTAACTATTTTGATTGATCTATTTGATACACTGAAATTACTTCTGGTTTAGTCGCGGCAGACTTCACTGCTTTGTTTGTAGCTTTACTAATTATTTTACTAATGTGGGTTAAATCTAGTGCAACAGGATCGTCTTATCAACAAACTTCTAGAATAATTCTTAGGATAAAACCTTTGAAGAACTTTCGGTGCCAGTATGCAATCACACCCAGAATGGAACCAATATACCATCATACTATCCTTTTGGCATCAAAATCAGTATAACAGATTTCCGATGTTATTTGACCTATTATACTTTTTTCCAAGTTAGAGCGTTGTATACAACCAGGAGCTCAGCTATAATGTAATATTGCAAGCTCTAATAAAATAAATGCTTCGAATAGTGTAAGCGCAAAATAAAAATAAAAATGCGATAAGAATAATTTATTTACAATCAAATACTGAGCAGAAATCTCGAAGATCAGAAATAATTCCCATCAGATATTCTTATTTTTCTATGTACGCCAAAACTAAAAATAAAGCATGCCGTAAAAGCTGTGAATGGATTAAAAAATCACCATATTTCAAAGTATGATTAAAAGTACTATGACTAACATCAAAGATTTGACTACTAACTATTATTTCACAATACTTTCGTTATTGTCTTTTGTTGAAAACAATTAGTATTTGCTTTATTGATAATATAATATAATATAATATAATATAATATAATATAATAATATAACAATATAATATAATATAAAAGATTTTGTTTAAAAATATTTATTGCCAAAATGTTTATGTCATTAATTAAATAATAAATTTTGAAGACTACATAAAATTCTTTCTCTCATTTTTTTCTTAAAATATCATACATTTATCTTGAAAACTTTGAAAAAAATCCCACTTATTTGATAAATTGAAAGGAACTCAACAGTTGATAAATTACCTTGAATAATACTAAAAACAAATGTATTTGTGCATTGTTGCTCTACAGGTTAGGTCATCTGACCTAGAGTTAACCAATTTGGTCTGATGGTTTCACTCAATATCCCTTTTTTCTCACCCTCTCTATATACACCATAGAGAGTGAGAATATTCATCGGAATTCGGACACTTTAATCTAAAAAATTGCTACTGTTTAAAATGTAAATGAGCACATGCGAATTTCAAACAGCTTCGAAAATTTAATAATTATTATTTTAGTGATCCAATATTAATATCATACAAAGTTTTCCTGAATTTTGGCAATTTGTTTTTTAATTAGGCTAATTTACTACATATTGATTGCTTGATTATATGAAATGCAGACCGTTTTCCCTGTTTCTTCGCACATTTAATTGTGGGATTATCTTTCATTGTTGAAAGCGAAATGTGAAGAATTCTTTTAAAATCTGTGTATTTTAGCAGATATTAAAAATTGAAGATATGATACCATGAAATTTACAAAGTAAACAAAGCATACATATCTCTTTTTAATAATTCTATGATATCATGAGGCATATTTCCATAACAATAATGCTCATATGCATAGTAAGCAGAAGATTTATAAAGCGTTTAAAATAATTCGACTTTCATGCTTGAAAATTTGGCTAAACCATGAAGTTATATCTAAATGATTTAGTTGAAATTAACTTAACAAATATTTCTAACTAACTATCTGGTCGTCAAAGGAAACTAATTAGTAATAAATTCAGTGATTTAAATAATTAATTATGACTTCAGAACTCAAATCCTGTTGTATTCAATATTTATTACTAAATATTTGTCTTTAATTATCTGCAATATTTTTTATTCTGGTCACAGATTTAGCATTCATAGATCATTTGCATGATTTATTGATGCTCTAAAACATCCTAATAGTATCCTAAAACTCTTTTTTATTTGTAATTATTTAAATAAAAACCTTTAAAATGTGATGGGAGAAAAAATATTCAGTTACGTTTGATGAATAAGCCTCAAAAGTATCTGATAATTTTTCATCAGACTACAACAGTGACTTAAATAAGTGATCCGATCACCGAATTAGATTCCAGAAGTCGAGTCCTTCGCCGAAAGTAGTATAAAGTACCGATGTTTGTCATGGCTTCAGCTCGGCTGTCCGCATTGGCTCACATCTTATTTCGGAAAGTGCCTTCCGATGCCAAGGCGCGCGTATTTTACGAAATGGAATTTCTTGGCTCTCTCCCCACCGCAGAAAAGAAAAGGAAGGATTCTTTAAATTTTATTTGGCGTAATAGATCAAGAAGACGTGTCTGTAACGTGGCTCCAGTAGCATTTGCGAAATTGAAACTTAACGAAAAGAATGCTGCTTTTGGCTGGATTGGAAAGACCGCCATTTTCTGTTGGCCTTTATTGTGGACGAAAAAAGTCGCCATGGTCGTCAACAGTTTGATGACATCTGTATTTCATTTTATATCTGTGGAAAGCCAGAAAAGCCAAGAGAAATGTATCTTCTACTGGAACGATATGTCTGGTCTTTGTTCCCAAGCAGGGTAAAACCCTCCAGATTTAAATTTTGATTCATTTCTGCTGCTATGAAATTTAAGGTAATGTCTAGCGGATCTAAAGAGAGAAATGCAAGTATTGCCGCTATTTTTCGGGAAAACTATTTTAAGATAAATATCTAGGAAGGCTTTTCATTTCATCACTCCAAAAGATTTACAAACAGCGGTTTTCATTCTAGATTTTTTTTTCCTTCTATAAACATTTTAAATTGACTTAGTAATATGACCTGCATTTTTAAAACGCACCATCTATTAATATTCTTCGCTTTTTTTCAACTTTATTCTTTTAAATAGCTTGCAAATGTAGTCCTTTAGTATGAAAATTATTGAGCTTCTGGGCACATATTTTTTCTAAAATTGAAGAATGTGTTTGTTCAAAATCTAAACAACAGATAGTAGTGTTTGCTATGAGCTTATATTAATACTTCAATACACAAATAAAACATCCGAAATAATGTCATTCTATAATATGATCAGAGAAAGATCGCTTGTGTGGAAGAATATGTGTATATCTTAATAAATGAATAATTTCTATTTTTTTTTAATTCTAACGTTACTTTGAGAATAAAGGCATATTATTAATTAAAATATTGCGTTAATTTTTTTTCCTTTGTCCTCAGTTGGGTTGTATCTCTTTGTGTGTGTGTGTGTATGAAAGCACATAATTTTTTAATCAGAAGGCAGCTTCGAAGACAGTGAAGAGATTTTTGATTTTTTAATGTCGTTTTATTTCATCACGGGGAGGCACGCATTATGTACAAGCAGGAGCAACAAGTATACATGCAACAGAAAGTCGAATCAGGGAAAACTGATAAACCATTCCCTCAGTCTGATATTGATATTTATCCCTGGTTTTATATATTGTGAGGATTTAATAGGGATTTCCATAGCATGTCAATGAAAAAGCAAGGGAAACACAGGGATCTTTTAAAAGAATTTGCCAAGTCAACGGTATTTTGTCCCTTTACTCGGAGTATGGGGACGTGAGGCTTTCAACCGATTTAGCAATTTTACAAATTTTCTGTTATATTAATTAGATAGTGAAAGTGGAATGGGATCAGGAATTAGGAGAAGATTCTAGATTGAAGTCAATATCAGCTAAATTGAACTAAGAGTTAAGAAAATAATTAAGTTATAATTATAATATAATAATCAAGTTATTAATATATATATATATATAATTTTTGAATTTTTACAAAAAAAGCATGGAAAAATTATAAATGAATTCAAAATAAACAATTAAATATCAAAAGATTTTTAACTGATTTTTTTTTCTTTTGTAAAGAAAAGTAGAAAGCAAAAAAAATGCTGTTTAATTATTTATTAATTGAGTTGCTCAAAATTTTTCAGATATTTTAATAAATATATTTTATAGTTTCAAAACTAACAAAGAGATGTCCCTTCTACCCAATCGTAAAATAGTGGTCTTCGATATATGAGTAACAGAAATTTTTATCACTGAGTGAAATTAAAACAATCGAAGCATGTTTAAAGAACAGATAATTTATTCCGCTGGAGCCACAGAACGTATTGAGAGATTATTATGTTAAATTTGAACAAAGACAAAAGGCATTAGATTTTAATTTACGATATTTTTTGTAAGATAATTCTATTGAAATATATGATTTTCGAAAATCGCGTTTAAAGTTATAAATTAACATTAAAATTATATAAATGAAAATTTAAAAATCAGTGTAACTTCCACCAAAATGAGCTTAGAAATATAATCCAAAAAGATAGGAAAAATAGGAAAAGTTCTTTAACTATTTGTACCCGGACGGATAATTCGTAGCATAATTATTTACTTGAAGCATACAACTATTTATTACAACCAAAAAAATAAATACATGCAACTGTTTTGATTTGAATCTCCCTAAACCTGAACTGAGTTGAATTTCCCTCGAGATCTTTTTAATATTCTGCATGCATATTTAATACTTAATTTTTTTTTAATGTCAGAATAGTGCAACGTTTTGAATGATGACTGAGAGAAGACATTCGAGTGCAAAGCGTTAATGCATAAATAGGGCCATTTAATGACCATTGTCCACTTAAATTTCCTTCTGATATTGATTTTTTCTTATACATTTGGCAAAGCACAGTAGAGGATTGTTTTGTGCCAATAAACTCTACAAATCAGCAAATCAACCGTGACATGAACCAAGCAAAAAAGACTTGACCAACTCAAATCGGCCGGATCAAGAAGGTAGGGAACGGTCTTGAACAAATGAACAGCAACAAGCTGATTTTTGTCTTTTTTTAGAAGGAACCAAAATAAGACACGACTTTTTGGAACTATGAGGAGGGTCGTGCGTTGACCTTTACGCTAGAGGAGGGGGGGAGACGATCACTGCTCTTCTTTTGTGAACCCACGAGTCTTCTTTTTCTTTACCGCCTTTTGTTGTTAGTGTACTTAAAAAGTTTTCTTGCTCTCAGATCACAATGGAATCTCGCCACCTTCCCACCTACTCCGCGCTTTTGGCGCCTCCTGCCTGTTATTGGCGCTACTGGACGATGAGGTTTGTTTATGAGATTTGTGGAACGCCACCGAGTGATATCGAACTTTTAACCTGTGTGTATGTTGTTCTTCCTTTCCCTCCCTTTTCCGGTCACTCCCTTTTACATTCTTCTGCAACTGTTTTATTACTGGCTGGGGTAAATTGTTGCTCAAAACTGAGAAAAAGTAGTTCTGAAAAAAAAATAACTTGTTGGACTTGTTGAGTTCTTGAAACTTCCTCGTAAATTCAGAGTTCAATCTTGTATGTAATTCATTTGGTTTTTCTAATGGATTTCATTTTTTTAAAAATTAGGAATGTGCACGAGGGTATTTCTTGCAATCATAAGCATTAAAAAAACAGAATTTCAGACCCAGATCAAATCGGAGTCTATTTTCCTGAAAACAAAATATTCAACAAATAGTATTAAATGAGAGACGGAAAGGGTATTCTAATAATAAGGAGAAAATAAATGGAATAAAAAAAAACGATTAAAAACTTTTTTGCTGTTTTATCTTACGTGCCATGGATTAATAAATTCCACACCGTTTATAGTGCATATATAAGCCAAATATCGATATCTAATTCTTAAAATAAATGACTTAAGGATTGAAAATTTAATTGTTTTTGGGAATTATGATTTTATAAATTTAAAGTTCTTAATGTTCGAACATATTTATAAAATCGTTAGAGTATTACTTCTATGTCTATTTTTGCGAGGCGTTACACTGATTTTTATACTTTTATTTATATACGCTTTAATTCCATTTTACATCTTTAGATGCTGTTTTCTCTTTATTTTTGAATCTAAAACTACAATCTTTGATAAATTTTCTTCAGAAAAGTTTCAAATTCTTAGTCCTGATAGAATTTTCTTAAGAAAAACCCCATAAATTAAAATCTAATCGGCATTTTTAGTTTAAATTTGGGATCTAAATTTCTCAACATAGTTGTAGCTCTTGAACTAGAGACGGGGTGGTGAACCTTTATGGATCACCACGTGACATTCTTTTCTAAAGAAAATTTTAATGGTGTATAGACGGGTTGTCAAATAATTTTGACTTGTATCTATTGAGAAAATTATTAATTTAAGTTCTAACAACTCAAAACTGCTTTATTTGCTACGAAAAAAAATGCTTTTTTCATTAAATAGTAGTAACTGTTTTAGTTATACGAGAAATTCAAACTAAATCAGCATTAGTGTGACTTCTGTTGTTGCAGATACGATGAAAAATAACTTTTATTAGAGTTGTATGATGTTACTTTTAGCAAGATGCATGCTGAATTGGAGTTATCTGCTTAGCGGCTTCAAATCGAATCTTTAATGTTATTCATCTCCGGAAATAATGACTCGCAGACATAGGGTAGATGAAAATATGGTTAAAATAGCATGAACCAGCTTCTACAAATAGTTCAAAGTGTCTGATTTCTAATTTCATGTTCCCAAAATTTCATTACTGGCATTTTTAATTATATTGCTTGTTAATTTTTCTGTTTCAATCGATTCCAACTTTTTCCTTGTTTCAATAAATTTTTGAATCCATGTTGAACTAGATTGGAAATCAATTAGTAATATTTTTAATTCTTTAATTTCCAACCAATCGAATTGGGACAAGTTCAGTTTATCAAATGAAGTCACACAGCTTACGTAATAAACTGGAGTGTTTCAGATAATTCTTTGAACTGTTAAAATCTCTCTGAAAATGTAACGGAACAAAGGCAATTTAACAAATGAATATGCTCCTTGTGATGATTCCAGATATTTCCCTCAGAAAAGATTCGAAGTTAAATTTTGGAACTGATAAAGTTTTATCAAATAGATGATCTAACGCAGATCATGGATTTATGGATTAAATTTGGAACAAATCACTCACGCTAGTGTGTCACGTGCCATTGATTTGCCATCCCTCAACCAGACAGTAAATAATCTGTTAATTTTGAAATATTTTAAGAAAAAAAGTGAAAATTTCCTGTTATTTATCAGTCAAAACCCAATACAAAAAGGATGAATATAAATACTGTTTATTAGGGTTTATTAGGAATTAGATAATATGCAGTTCATTAGGAATTAGCAAGTTTCTAAATGAATCATTTGGGAGAAAAAAAAACCTGGGAGAGTTTGCTTTATACTAGTGAAAAAAACAATTTTTCCCCCATTTTTTTTTAAAACTTTTGACACTATGCTTTTATTTTTTGGTTTCATAGATGTTTCATCAGTTTTATGCAAATATTCAAATATATAATTATTTTCAAGCTTTTTTTCAAAAATTTCATCCTATTAGTACTAGCAAGTTTTCAGTTCATTGCTCAGTGAATGTTGAATAGATGATTATATCAATCCAAGATAAAAACATTGAAAAGGATGTTTCTCTCTATCAAGATCGTCCGCTAATTTAACATCTAATGCTAGTTACAAAAGGATCCATGCCCTAATCTTTATTAAACACATTATGAAGAATTTAAATTTAGCCATTAATCATTGAAGTATAATAGCCATTAATTTAAACCCATTTACTAGCATTTACGATACATCTCTTAAGAAAATTTCTGCAAAATTAGGCGCCTTTAAATTTCTTGGCAGTGTATGGTTTGATGTTAAGTCAAATGTTTTGAAAACAAATGTGGTAAAAAAACAAATCTGTTTTATAGAGACCAATGTTTGGTGTCAAGTGAATTGGTAATTCTGCCATGATTATTTCAATTAAAGAGATTAAAAAAAAGTTGGATAGAGTCGCATGGTCAGTCTGAATTGTCATCATGTTAATACATGAAATTAACTGCTAATTGAAGTGAGAGAGAAATAATCCTTCCGGATATAAATGCATTTTCGATCTAAAGTTTTAACTTGTTTGCATATTTATAATAAATTATAAAAGCTGTAGATTAGCATTACATTTCAAAAGAATAATGTATGGAATAGTTCCATACTATATGTTCGATTATATTTGTTATGTGAAGAACCTCAACATACATTGAACCATCATATCATAGATGTTTGTAATAAAGATGAAGGAAGAATACAATATTTTTTACTTTCTCGCGCGTATAGTGTAGTGAAAATATAGTCATCGTCAACAAATTCGGACTTGTGATTTTGAAAGATCTCCACTTTTTAGACATTCCTGATTCTAAAAACATATTTTTAGAAAATGTCCACTTGATAAGTAAATTGAAAGTCCTTGGTCTATATGGATGAAATTTGCTGTATTGTCCTTATACCAAATTTTGGGCAAAGTCTGTTTAACTTGCCTACCGTGATTTTTGAGATAATATGTTCCTTCTCATATGGACAGATAGACAAAAAAATTTTTTTGGCAAATTTTATTCAAAATTTGACAGATATATGCAATTTTGATACAAAGATCATACGTCAAATTTCACTTATCCAATTAGTTTAGCTTTCTAAGTTATTGTGTTCGTATACATGCTGGAGGATTCACAGATTAAAAAAGATAGATAGACGTATAATCCAAAAATATATTATTCTGATACCTGAAAGTTTAAAATTTGTTGACTTTGTTTTGACAATTACAACAATTTTCTTGTATGTGATGAGATAAGACGATTTTTTCGTATACATTGTAGATACAAAGTAAATTTTTCTTGAAAGAAAGCATCAGAATTAAAACAAGCCAGGCATCAAGTTTTCCTCATCAATCAATCCATTCTTTTTTTTTAACGAGAAACATTCTGTAAATTCCATACTTTCCAAACAAGATGGTCTTATTAAAACCATTCTTCACCGTTCAGTACCAATTCCATTCAATACCATTTCATGCATTACTTTTCGAACAAGGCATTCACGTTGTCTTATCAAACTCACCCTTCACCATTCAGTACCATTTCATGCACTGCTTTTCGAGTGAAACAATCATGTTGTCTTATCAAAGCCAGCTTTCTTCGTTCAATACCAATTTCATAGAGTACCATTTCATATATTGCTTTTTGGACAAGGCAATCAGGTTGTCTTATCAAAGCTACCCTTCTTCATTCAGTGTCATTTCAGTACATTTGAAGCCATTTCATACACCTTGGAGAATGAACAGTCAAAAAGGTAAAGGTATATAATACAAAAAAAAAAAAAATGTTAACTTGATACCTGAAAGTTTAAAATTTGTAGATTGAATGTTTTAACAATCGCAACACATTTTTTTTTTACATACAACAAGACAAGATGACGTTATCATTTACATAGTATAAGACAAAGTTAAACGTTTTTGAGCAAAGGCATCAGAATCTAAACAAGTTAGGAATCAAGTTCCCTGATAAATTGACCCATTCTCTTCTAAAAGAGACACATTCTGTAAATCCATTCTTTACAAACGAAACAATCAAGTTATCAAAGCCACCCTTCTCTTCCTCTACCATTTTAGTGCATTTGAAGCCATTTCGTATGCCTTTGTGGAGGGACAATAAAAAATATCGAGATATATACTACAAAAAAGATGCTGTTAAGGCACCTGAAAGTTTAAATTTTGGTTATTGGGTGTTTTAACAATCACAGCACCTTTTTGTTTTTGCTTACGTTTGTAAGAAAAAATACAAAGAAGAATGTTCTTGAGTGAAAGCATCACAGTATAAACAAGCTAGGCATCAAATTTCCTGATAAATCGATCCATCCTCTTCTAAAAGAGACACATTCTATAAACTCCATACTTTTCAAACAAGGCAATCAGGTTGTCTTATCAAACCCGCCTTTCTCCGTTCAGTACCACTGGAGCCATTTCTTCTTCTTCCAATTAAAGCGATGGCAGCAGGTTTCATCTGTTACGTTCTCTGAGTGCTGAAGAAAGCTTTCTCCGGGTATGACATTCAGACGATCAAAAATCTAATTTGCTCGCAAAATACGGTCTTTGGCAGCCATGAATCGTCGTTCTCGGTTCTCCCGCGCCATGGAGCTGAGGAAATGGTGAATATTTAATGCCCGTAATGGAAACCCTCCTACTGGAGATGACGTTGGTTGGAATTTATCCTCCAGATGCTTGTTTGACAATAGTTTAAGTCATGGGAGGAAGGTATCTTTGGAACTTGGAAAGGATATTCAGTTGGTGATGAAATAAGTGTTGTTGCTTATTAAACTTGACTTTTCTAAAAAATAATCCTGGTTCAATGTTATATTTGCTGTGATATGAAAAGATAATGTTCAAGCTTCTTATTTTTCAGCTTATTAAATCCCATCATTAAAAAAACACCCATTTTTTATTGATTTTTCTTTCAATTCCTACTATTAGTTTACCTTCTCTCTCTATATATATATACATATAAATATATCTTATTCAAATTTTCAATTGTTAATAAAATGCTTTTTATTCATCCACTCTGGTTCAAATACATTTTTTAAAATTTGTAGTTGACGACATTTAACGCTAATACAGTTCTTTTTTTTAAAAAATATTAAATCATTAATTTAATTTAATTCATTTTAATACATTAAATAGAGTTTTAGCAGTTAGTGATGAAAATTGAAATCAACAGGCAGTAGCTCATTCGGTAAAATGCAAAGATTTCAGAATCTTTCATATAAAGGTGAAGAATTCGAGCTCAATTCTTGAGAAAAATCAATATTTTTTTTATACTTAATAACTGTAATTGATAATTTAATTCTTTTGGGCATAATGAGATTTGAATCGCTGTTTAAAATCTGACGTAAATAAAGAAACATTTTATTGCATACTACAGCTCTAGCTGTTTGCACGTACTCAGTTTGAGATTTTCGCGCATGCGCGGCATAGTTAAAATCACAACTATAAAACCCCGTTTTTTGCTTTGATATGACTTTAATATATTAAAACCTTTCCTAATAACTGCGCTACAAAATGCTATAAATATCTCTAATATTCATTTACTATTTCTCGAGGTTTTGTGGTTCAGACATACAGACGCTTTCAGGAGACTTCATTTTATACTACGTGTAGATGTTCTTAATAAAACCCTGCACCCTGTTGCCTATAATACTGAAGTTATCTAACCAATTCTAACCAAAGAACAAGATTATGGGGGTGGAACCCCTCTAAACCTCGGATAGAATCCCCAGAGAAAAGCCCATAGAAGTCACGTCCCAGGCTACTAGATATAACTCTTGAACAAAATAAGAGAGAAATGTTTTGAAAATTAAAAAAAAAAAAGTTAAGAACAGATAGAATTTAAAGAGAAGTGCAGTCTTTCTGTATTTCTTTAGGTTGTTAGTTATTTGTAAACTAAAAATTACTAATTAAAGAAGAGAAAGCGAAAAACGATAAAATTGTCGATTAAAAATTTTGTATAACTTTGATACAATCAGATGCAATCTCGCAACAGAAACTGTGGTCAGTAACTGTTGCGGCTCAAACAGATTTAAGAGCAATTAAAATCAAAACACTCATTTTTATGTCGAGGTATTATGAGTTATACACTCAATGATAATGTGCCGTTTTTATAATAAAATAGAAAAATTTTGATTATATAGGATGAAATTTCAATCCCGCATTTGTACAAAAAGGTGCTGAATATTGTTCACTTATCTGCACAGGACAATAGCAGGAGACTATTACTCTCGTCTGTTGTCCTAAAATTATAACTGGGTCTTGTAGTTTCGTTACCAAATTGTACAGAAAATTACGCTATTTATTGTATAGAGTACAAAATCTAATTCAAAATCTTTATATATATGTAATTTCCAGGCTTTTAACACTGTGGTGGTAATCTCATAAGCCAAATAACATCTAAGAGGCCTAAACAATTGCGTTTGCCCAGTGGTTATGTTCTAATCAAAACGCCCCGAGTTCTATTCCGAGCCAATACCATTTACCACATTGGTGGCCCCGGACAATGAAGCTTCCAACGTAACCTTCACGACATCCACTACTGGTAGCAAAAGTTGCCATAACAAACGTTCGTCGCCCGCCATAACGCCAGGCGATATTAAAACATTCTTCGCCCAAAAACAATACTTGGTGCGATAACATCGTTCATCTCATCCCAGACTCACAGGAGGGGGAGTAAAGTGGTGGTAAGTTCATATACCAAATAACATCTACGAGGCATGAGCAATTGCTCTTGTTTAGTAGTCATGTTACGAGGCTTCTAATTAAAAGGTCCCGAACTCCATTCCGAGCCAATACCACTTACTACAATCCTTATCAAACACCCTTCAGATAACAAAGGACTATAAGGAAACCTAGTTTGAGGCAGCGCTTTATCGCTGATAATGGAACTAGATGTAAAAGAACATTTCTTTCTTAAGATTATTTCTTTCATATATATATATATATATATATATATATATATATATATATATATAT
>JAPMOQ010055038.1:342337-371753 GCA_026543055.1 Argiope trifasciata | reverse complement strand
ATCATCATAAGAGTAATTTAGAACGATGATCAAATTCTTAATCATGTGAAACACTTAATCACTTCTGTACACATTATTTCTTTTTTTAACATTTCATCGAGTTATTTCACTAAAATAAATTTTCATCATAAGTGCAATTAGCAAAC
Source organism: Argiope trifasciata (assembly GCA_026543055.1). NCBI lineage: Eukaryota > Metazoa > Arthropoda > Arachnida > Araneae > Araneidae > Argiope > Argiope trifasciata. The sequence continues at coordinate 371,607 of JAPMOQ010055038.1, read as the reverse complement.
TGTCAATTACCTGAAGTATTTGACCACAGCACCAAACGCAGCAGCAATTTTTTTGCTCCAGCTTTCTGATATATATTGTATTATTTATCACATGATGAGAAACTGAAGTTGTAGAATAACTGCATAGGTAAATGACGTTCGCTAGACTATATGAGACAAATTTCAAGAGACTAATTGAGGCTATTGTAGGCAAGTCTTATAGTGATGTCCAGATCTTGTAAGCTTCGTCACCAAATTATTTAGAAAATTATATTATGTATAATATAGGGTACAAAACATAATTAGAAACCTTAATACATCTCTAATTTCCATGCAATACTTTTTTAACCTCATAGCATTCGCCACACACCCTTAGATAACGAAGGGAAATCATACTACTGACCTCCGAACTGCCACGAAGGCACACGGATAAACCACATAAAACTGTGAACTGAATGACCGGATAGCAACAGCAACACTGGCGAGAACTGTGACTAAGTCCTAAAGGCCAACACCTGCCACGGTACAACCCTCCCCGTCGGGAGTACGTCCCATCATCAACGGCGAGAATCAGACTCCCGCCGATTATTGCACCCACAGGGTTGGCGAGATCCACCCACCATACCGGAAACATCTCATCCTCAATTGTCTCCCTGGGGTTCGATAACGAAATAAAGAGAAAATGAATTGTTGCAGTGTAGGATTATTGAGAATCTACTAGAATCAATAGAAAAAATGTTCCGTCCTCGTTGCTTCTTTCGTTGAAAAAAGAAAAAAAAATCATTTCTATCGCAAATTTCAAGTTATCATGAAACATTATTATCTTATAAGTTATTATATGTCTTAATTAATTTAAATCATTAACCAGTTTAAACCGGTTTGAAACAATCACGAGACTTCTCTATCGGTCTGTATCTCCCCCCCCCCCCCTCTCTTGCTTAAACGATTTTAAGATGGAAAAAAAAAACCTCATCGTTTTTCTAAATATCGACGCCTGCGTATTCTGATAGTCTCGTAATTATTTCAAAAAACGTTAAATTGGTTAATGATAAATTAATTAAGATAATTCTTAAGAATCCAGGGAAAGTATAATTAGGAAATCAGATTGTAACTTTAGTTGGCAATAAATCGCCAAATGTGACAGCCTTCTGCATTACTTTCTAATAATCTTATTTTAATTAGTTGAAATTATTCCCTGAACCAACAGTTTTTATCGATTAAACAAATAATATATTAACTTGTTTGGTTTATTTAAAAAAAAAAATGTCACCCTAGTTTGGCAATAACACTGTGATTTTCATAGGGAAAATTACCACAGCAGACGACAGATAATTCAAAATCTATACGATGAAAACCGACTCCAAAATAAAAATACAACAGCAGACGACATATATTTGAAAAGCTATACTGTGAAAGCCGATTCCAAAATAAAAAATAGGATAAATAGTTAATTTGTTGAATACTCATTTTAAGGCTTCAACAATTTGTTGCTTTCAAATTACTTCAAAAATCTCAAACCAAAGCAGCATTATGTTCTCACATAATAAAAAAAAAGACAAGAAAAATAACAGAAAAAAAAATTTCACCATCATATTTAGATTTTCCAATATTCAGTCGAGCTATTTCACAAAAATATATTTTTATCATAAATGTAATTAAATTTTCAAACCTGTCAGACAAGCAAACTACCTATCTACTGCACCAAAAACAATAGTAATTGATTACCGACTCTTTAAATATTGTGTACTATTTAACACATGGTGAGATACTGAACTTTTAGAAAAAACTCTTCATCTAACATTAACTGAATAAGCGAAGTAAAAGATTATCATGAAGACATAAAACTTCCGAATTCTTCACTGGCTAACGAAATAATTTCCCAGAAGAGATACAAAAAGAAAGACGTATGAAAAACGCGACAAGTCGCAATTAAGTTACTCTAGCACGATCTCGCTAAATATTCCGAACGATAACAAAATCCCCCCCCCCATTATGATCAAACTCCCACCATTTACCCATACTCGCAACACTGTGCTCATCATTTCCAAAAGCATCCTCTGCAACTTCTACGCGATACTTTCAATCAAAGAGTGTTATATCCCCTCTCCACTTTTCCTCCATTCTCAAAACCTCTGGGAAACCAAAGCACGCCATACAAGAAGTCGGGATTATGATTAGGAAAGAGGGTTAAACCCAATTATCTCTATTTACCCTGCTACTCCGCGTATTTTACGGAGTAAATTCTTGTCACCCCTCCCCTTCCTTTACCAAGGAGACTTCCTTAGAGTACCACGTGATATACGGTAATTCTGTTATAGCAGTAATAAGAATTTAAGAGTTACCGATTCAATTTGCGAATGAGTTAGCATTCTGGGAAGGATAGACACTCTTGCCTGGTTACATCTGGGAATATGATATCGGAAAGCTAGAGAAGATTGGTTGCAGGATGGATGCATTTAGTAAAATTTCCCTAGAAATGGTATAAATACATCTCTGGTTGTAATTAAAGGAGACGGTGATGTAATTGGTTGATATCCTTTGAAATCCATGATGGCTTAGTCTTTTCAAAAACAAGAACTTATTCAATCGTATAAATTTATTTGTTGATCAATTATTTTACTTATGTTGTATAAATGCTTTTAATGTTACCAAATGTCCACAGAAATCAAAATTTTCAAACCACTATTTTTCGAGGATTTTGGAAAAGTATTTTCAAAAGTTGGAATTTCATTCCAAAATGAATAATTTTGGGTAAAACAAAAATCAACAAATACGAGAGTGAGTCAAAAAGTAAAGGGACATTTTAGAAAAGGTTGCATTTATTCTAATGACGGAAAACTGAAACACACATTATTTTTCTACATAACTACCATTAGTCTTCATCAAACTTTTTAATCAAAGTTTTTTTACACTATTTCCAAAAGTTTTTAAGTTGTACTTCAAAACAGTTTTGCACCAAGTCATTGAATTTTCAAATTTTCTTTCCTTTAACACTTTCTTTACAGGTCGAAACATGTGAAAATGTTTTGAAATTTAGTCTAGATTGTGTATCGGGTATTTATCACTTCGAATTCCAACTTCTTTATTGTTTCCGATCTTTGAGCTTTATGTTACCTTTCTGCAGCATGATAATGTTTCGCAATCTGCATTACGTTTGGATTTGATTGCATACTTCAGTTTAATTTGCAAAACATCACATCAGTCCTTTTTTGATGAAATGAACAGCCACTACCCCTTCCATTTCCCAAAATAGTGTCAACATTACCTTACCAGCTGATGGTTGACGCTTAAATTTTTTAACTTCTGTTGATGATGGATGTTGCATTCTATGAATTAATTGCACAGGTTTAACACCTTCTTCAAACAAAAAAGATAATCATTGCTTTCATTTCCTCCTTGGTGTAGATTGACAATTGAACTGTCATAATAAGCAACTTGCTACATTCCAATGACTATCGTGGGAATAAAAATGACGAGTCTCGAAGAAGTGTTCCAGACGACACTAATTCAGAGTGCTTACCAGCTGTGTTATCAAATCCTGGAAAGAGAAATTGCAAAAGTTCCATTAGTTATAGACTTTCCTTCGAATATCCCTTTCGCAACGGGCGTGCCATATACGTATCACCAGCGAGCGTCTCGAAAGATGGGTGTACCATCCGTACATTTTTTGAAAATTTAACTCATCAGATGGTGATGTATAAATGCATTCTAAGCCAGAACAATTTTTAAACACCACTAGATTTATACATCTGTGTCTATTACTTTTGAAATAAATATGGTTTTAGTATCATAACTTTCAGTCTGCTTATATCCAGCCTTTGGTATTTTACTCATCAGCTGTTGCGGGGGGAGGGTGGGGGATTAAGAGTAATGTAGTCAAACAGAGCTGTTTTGTCTAACTTTTTACTTAATATAATCATTTGTGTTTCTGATATTCCACCGAACTCTTTTCACATTTCTCGGTTATTGCTGTGTAACTAACTATAACTGGTCTTTTTGGGTTTTGCCGTCTGTTTTGTTTATTTTGCGTTGCTTTCGGATATATTTCTCGCATTTCTTATTTTTTTATTACGGAAAGTTTTAATTCAGTTTATTAAGGTAAGAAAACTCTATTAGTCAGAGAAAGAATGTGTTCATATTATAAATGAACTAATAATCTTAAACGGTTGAAAAAAACTAACGATATTAGTACCTAAACTCTATTTTTCGTGATGTGTTTTTTCAGAGTTAGGCTTAGCTTACTCAAATCTCTCTTCCCATAGGCAGATTCCTTTCTTTTGCGTGAGTCTAAGCCAGAGGCTTCCCCGTTCTGATAGGGATATGAAAGGGTCAATATGATTTGAAATATTTCATCAATACTTTTTCACAAGATTCTGTCAAAAAAAAAATTTCTGTAGAATTGTCATGAGTCATCAATCGATGGTACAAAAACAGGATGGTGACAAATCTTAAATCCAAATATAACTGGGCTATGAAAATGTAATGTCATGTTAAATCTCAGTGGAGAAAAATAAGTATTCAAAAAATATCGAAGTGAATTTAAAAAAATACAAATTTTAAATTCGTCTTGTTTCGAAAGTACAATCTGTCACTACTTAACTTTACTCAACCCCGCATAACTCTTGTCTCTATTGCTTTCCTTTTAAAATAATATGTCAAATCACTACTAGGACAACAGAATTAAAATGTGAAACCGCCTTTCCATAGTGCTCTAACACTCCCTCTCGTATCTCCCGCCATCCCTTCCGCTAGCACTCTGGAAGCATTTTGATCTCCATCCTCCTACGCTATCTCTATCTTCCGCCTCCCCACTTTACTTTTAGTAATAGAACCATATTCCCTGCCTCCCGAAGACCGTATTGGGATAAGAGAGAGTGATGAATGGCCAGGGTGGAGGAGGCAGATCGAATGTATCATCGATACCGGGTCACTCGCTATCGTATCAGTAATCGCCATCGCTAGATAAGGCAGAAGTTCTGGACAATGGACTTAAAAAGCAGGGTAAGGAGTGACCCTCCTCTTCGGAAAAGTGGGAAATTATTATTGATCCTGCCGACTTGTGTTGGACACTGGTTGAAAATCGTCGGTGACTGGATGGGGGGGGGATCTCATTTTGCGGATTGGGATTGGACCTCTATGCGGATGGCTTGTTATTGAAGAGTCGTTTGCCAAGGACATTCTGCAGCAAAAATGGGAAAATGTTTTTTTGATTATCTTTTTTTCTTCTGAGGTTTGGATCAGAAATGGACGCATTAAGATTTGGGTTGGGTCGGATTTAGAATTATGTACTCCATTTATCAAATCTATAGCTTAGTATAAGTGATATAGATACATATGAAGCTGTATTGAAGCTGAAGCGGATATAGATATACATATATATATACATAATTTCTTAAAGCTTTATGGTTTTCATTCATAATAATACAAAATGAAAATATAATTTCTTAAAGCTTTATGGCAGTTACATGATTGCCAAATTCAGCGATTACCAAACATGAGGGGATATTTCCAAATGTATCGAAAGAGACAAATAAAAAAAATCTTTGTTTTAAATGATTATATGAAAATAATAGAAAAATTAATGAAAAGTTCTAATAGATATTCTTGTTTAGTTAAAATAAATCTCACCCTCTCTTTATTTATATATATATAATGATATTTTAAAATCTAATTTAAATCTTAAATGATTTCCTAATTTTTATCTTAAACCATCTTATGCTTTCCTATCAAAATGCTCTATTTTTTCCTTGTAAAATTCTAATTCTCATTCCTTTATCCAATTATTTCTAATACGCGCTTACCAAAATTGCTAACACCGTGGTCCCTATGGAATAACAATCCTTAACAACTACTTTTTAATAGATACCTCAGACTTCCTTGTCGAATCAACGGCTGGGAAAGAAACTCCTATCAAATTTGATAGGACAGATTTCTCTCTTTTTTGTACTTGTATCACGATGTAGACTGACGCCTCTCTTATCGTTTCACCCCTGTATATAAAAGATCTTACATGATCTCTCTTTCTTAAATTGAAATAAATCTCAAGGTTTTTCTTTCGGGCCATGCATCTGCACTTTTAGATTTATATAAATATATCGCTTAATTAATTATACTTCATATAATTTTACCCATCAGATGGCTGAGTTTGGGGATTTTGAAATAAAATTGTTTTGTAAATTCTTAATTTGAATTTTTGTGTATTAGGAAGTTTATATTATCAAATATATTCAAAGTTTGGATTTTAAATGAATAATAATTTTATGATTTCTATTTCAAAATGTAAGCTAAAAACCTTTGTTAGAAAGGCAGAATGAAAATTGCATGGGTCGGATTTAGAATTATGTACTCCATTCATCAAATCTATAGCTTAGTATAAGTGATATATATATATATATATATATATATATATATAAGCTTTATAGTTTCCAATCATAATAATGTAAAATGAAAATATAATTTCTTAAAGCTTTATGGTTTTCATTCATAATAATACGAAATGAAAATATAATTTCCTTAAGCTTTATGGCAGTTACATGATTGTCAAACATGAGGGAATGTTTAACTGGAACTGGTGTTTGTCAATTCACTGAATCGAACGAAATTAGGAAGATACTCATTTCTTCTTTATTTGAGAGAATACTATACTGATACGAATTTGCTGGTTCTCCGTTTTGTTGTGATTGAGAATGCTAGGTAAAGTAGAAAAGTTGCTCTTTTTACAAACTCATACTGATAAACAATTTTCATTATTAATTTTTTTTTCACAGTCTACTACAAATAATATTTTTTTTCTTTTGGAAAAGTTTATTGTGTTCTCATGCTTCAAGGTCTTCATCAGACATTTCTTGATAGCATTTAGTGGGAGATCTGGATAAGGGATAGAGGAATTCAACAGAAAAATTTCGTCAATAGTAGGAAAAGCTTATTAAAATACCAGTTTAAATAAATGGTAGTTTTGAAATTTGTAATTGAAAAACAGTTTCCAGAATAAAATCAGAACTTTTTCAACACTAAGCTTCCTGTGATATTTTATTTTCTTCTGGAAATGTTTATTGTATTCCCATACTTCAATGTCAACATTTACCGATTACTGACGACATAAAGTCGAAGAAAGGGGTAAAAGAAGCAGGATTTTATCAGGAATTTTTGTTAAAATTTTTGTATCAAGAAAAGTTTATAGTGCTACTATGCTAAACTTTTACAGCTTTAGTTAATTGGCAAATAAAGGACATTTTCCGCAGCAACGTTTTGGCCAGTGTGCTTTAATTATATTTTTCCTGTTTTCCACACTTACCGAGTGACATTTCCGAAACCCTTTGAGCATTGTTTTAATATTTTGACCTATCTATAAAGCTATTTTACGTTAATAAGAACAATGAGAAGAAGAATAGTTGTATTTTTGATTGAGGTGAACAAATAGAAATTTATTTTTATCCACATACATTAAGAGAATAATTTATCATTCACATTTGAGACTAATTTTGTTTTTTTCCTCTTCGTGAATTAAAATGGCCTTTCATCGTAAGTCAAGCGAATAATATGTCTGTTAATGAGGATTCAGCTTCCTTGATGGTCGAATGAGTTTGTTTTCAGACAAATAAGGTATATGAGAAACTTTTGTGCTGAATGCTAAATTTAAGCATAATCAGTGATTTGCAATCTTTCTTCGTCTTGCATGTATACGTATATTTCCTACCAACTGCTTTCTATAACAAACTTTCATTTCATATATATTTAATAGTAATAAAAAAGCACACAAGTACACACTTAAACAATTTTTGATATTATATTACAAACATACTAATTATTATAAGTGTTGCAAATATTTCATTTTCGTCAACGATTTCAAATCTTAAAACGTTAGAAAATGTAGAGATTTTTTTAAACTGATATCTATACAGGCATATTCAATTAACATCGAAATATATTATTTGTTTAAAACTATTGTTGAATGAGAAATTAAAACAATGAATATACGATAACCCATCAGATATTTATTAGTGTTAAATCATTTTTGAAGTTGATGTATCATGATTTACAACAGATACGAACTTCCTTGAAAAGAAAAATAATTGAGATAAATTTAGGCTTAAAGTTTTCTATTTCGTTTAGTTACTGTGGCAAAATTTTAAGGAATGGCACATACAAGTATGTCCTCTTTTATTACTTTTTAAAAATTTCTTACTGAATTCTTCGATGAATAAATATTTTATAGCAAAATTACTAAGACTGAAAAACAGAAACCGTTGTAAGCATTATTCATTTGTAGAAAATCATCTAAGATTGTTTAGAAAGAAATGACCCTCATAGAAGAAATGACTCTCAACATTCATTTTTAATATCTTGTTGTTACTTTAATTTCTTCTTTCCCAAGGACTGAATCCATTATATTGGTTAATAATTATTCATAATAACATAAATATTAGTTAGTAATATCTAGTTGTGTGCAGCAGGGTTTTTTTTTCTAAATATATTCATACATATTCCCATAAGTATTCATTAATTTTTCTCCAACTGATCATGTATTTAAAATTAAAGATATATAAGTTATTATTATAACTCACAGATATAAAATATGCGGTTAAGCTAAATGTATTGCCTACAACAAATTTTCTGTTATATAACTATAATATCATAATTATTATTATGCCAGATCCCAATGTAAAATATTTCAATTATGGATATGAGAATTTGTCAGATAAAGAAGTAGATTCATTCTTTCCTGATGCAGAAATTGTGACATCTCCATCCACATTTTTTTAAATAATATTTTTAACTCATCATTATTTATAAAATATGAATAGAATAAAATATTTGTTGGCAATGTATTTCGCATGTTCAGTAATCAGCGCTGATGTCCTTACACTACTGATCACAGGTGGTCATACAACCTAAGCAGTGTTGATACCATAAGGGACAAATTTCTTATGCTCATACGAACTAATACTACGCTGATATCCATACAACACTGATTGCTCATATTTATATGGACTAATGCTGTATTAATACCCAAACTATACTTGATTCATTACTTTTTCATTATGTTTTCAATTCACAAATCAGTTTTTAGAGCAAATCTTAAATCCTGATAATGGATTGTGACATCAACATTAACATTTTATTGCAATATTTTTAACACATCATTATGCATGAAATAGGAATCGAACAAAACACTTGCCGCCAATGAATCCCGCATGTTTAGTAATCAGGGCGATGTTCATGCATTTCTGATTACTGAACATGCGCACTAAATTGTGCTAAATCCCTCTAGCACTAATTACTTATGACCATATGGAATTAATACTGAGCTGATATCCATGCTCGCTGATTATTTATGATCCTACGATATATAAGTCATTTGGTAATAACCATAAGTCATTTGGTTCATAAAGTAAAAATTGTATCCTGATTGTCAACTTCAACATTTGTAATGTAATGTGTTTTAAACACGCCATTATTCACGAAATATTTACAGAAGCAAACACTTTTTGCCAATGTAATAATCAACGCTGATGTCCATATGGAACTGATGATGTCGATACTTTATACTTCGATACTTGATATCGTATGGACACTTGATTCATGAAGTAACCATACGATACCTGATTCATTAATTAAATACTTCATTAATTGCTGTCTTCATTTAATGCAACAGTCTTAGGAACAAATCTTAAAGTATTTTAACTTAAATATGTATGTATATATATGTGTGTGTGTAAGGTAAACTATTATATTTTTGTACACAAAAGACTCAACTGTATTATGGCAATTGTTAATGCATGTCACCATTGTGACATGATCCATGAGATTCCCACAGACATTCTAAACAAACTTCTCTTCAGTGAATGAAACCGTGAAGACAAACAATTTCCTAACTTTCTTCCCAAGTTTACTAACCTGTGAGATGAAAGGGTTACAAGAAAAAAAACACCGACTCGCTTTAGTTTATTCTATCTACGACCTAATTAATCGTCTCTTTCCTTTGCATTGTTTATATCATTTCTATTAATTCGTATCGATGGAAAAGGATTGAAAGAATGAAGTTAGGCTTCTTATACAATTAAAGAAAATACGTTTTTGTTTCCTAAATCCTTGTTCCTTTTTTTGCGAACACAATGTTCGACATTTGTGTGAGTTAACAAGAGAGGAACAAAAAAGAAAAATGATGCTGAACACCACCGAAGTGGAAAAAAACTACCAGAGGGAGGAAAGGACCAAAGAAAAAAAAACAGAAAAGAAAAGAAAAAAGTTCAATTCCGATGAAAGTTCAGTAGCCGACTTGTCCAATAAAAACATAGCGTTGGTTGACAAGACTTCAAACAATGCAGAAGGTTGCCATTCGACAAATGGATTTTCTCGCCAATCCTTTATCGCCAAAGAATCGCTTAACTAGTGAAGAAAGAGTTGTGATCGAAACGCTTGGATTTTCTTTTTCTTCTTCACAACCATTTTTTGTGCGGTTGATTGCGTTAACGCTAAAACCGATATTTGCTTTCAACCACTTGTGCTGCATTGTTCAGATCTTTGTAATAGTGATAAAAGTAATGTTTTTATTTCAACCGAGTCGTTTCTCTATCAAGGCTAAAGAATATTATTATTGGAATCATTTTACATGTCATAATCACACGACAAATGTAACTGCGCTATATCTGCTGATATGTATTGGCTCTCAACGTGCCTGTTTGTGTTGCATTAGATAAGTATCATGTGAATATATGAACTAATGTCATGATGGTTACCATATTGATTACCAAGCAAGATTTGATGAAATCTAACTATCACGAAGTTAAAAGTAAACTTATTCATAATTGAACAATTCATGGGCATTGATCCAAAAATTTCCGCTATCCTATATTTTAATGTTTTCAGTAATGTAGCAAGAAAGCCAAAACGATACATCGTTTTTGAATAAGGTTTTATATAACTAATTCCACAAAGGATTATCGCTGAGTCAACGTATTCATAATTGAATAATTTCTAGGCTTTAATACAAAACTTTTAATTATTCTGTATTTTAATGACTTTATCGATTTAGCAAGACCATTCCCTTTTTCCCTCGATTGTAGTCAAAATTGGACACAGAATTATAGTTATTGTCAATAGATAACTTACCAAACTTCATTGATTTAACTTATTGCGTTTGCATACATACAGCGCTGCACACATGTAAATGATCAATCCTTTGTCATATTTGGTTCAAAACTACTTAAGAATCTACATTTTAGATAGTAAATACATGTATCAAATTTTAACTATCTAACTCTTTGAGTTTAGCAATAACCGAGTTGTTTTGGGCTTACTTCCTGTGAATGAATATCCCTATAAATAAAACATACTTCCTGTGAATGAGTTTCCCTATAAATAAGACATATTTTCTGAGAATGAATTTCCCTCTAAATGAAATATGTCTAAACAAATTGTACAAAATCGATAAACCAAACTTCAACTTTTTATTTCAAAGCGTTTTTGAGCTATTCTGTTTACAGACAGACAGACGTACCAAATTACATTCGTCAGTTTGCTTCTTGTTTGAATTATCGTTTAATCTAGGATATTGACATACTAATGGTGATATAAAGGATTATTTTCAGTTGGGAAGCGTCTTCAAAATGCATCAAAATTCGTAGGTTGAAACTTATGTTTATTTTGATGTTTTCGCCTTGCACCCTTTGATCATGAAATGATAAAACTTAGGTTCGACTCTAAGTTTTGATGACTATTTTATGATCAGTATATTTCATAATATAATGAGTATTTTGAGCTATTAGATGAATGTACTCATCTCAGTAAGCAAGTTTTCTTACTAAATTACATGGCCATTTAAATTCATGTTAGCTTATGGCAGTTGGAAATTTACCTCACAGTTACTTCGTATTGACCTATAGTAATATAAAATACATTTCAGTCAATCAAAGTTTTTTTAGCATTTTCAAAACTGGAACTTAGGTTTCTTCTGAAAATATAAAAGAAATTTTATTTATTTATTTATTTTTTTCAAAATTGGAAATCATTTAATAGAAAATTTGCTTTCTTTAAAAACATAAAAGTGCCTTTATTCAGAATCTGATATATCGTAAGGAATCTAATAAAATTAGTGTTGGTATGATGGTATACGAATACTTGAAATCATTTACTCATATATTTACTCATTTTTACTTATAATAATTTGAGATTTATTTCAAACAATCAACTTTTTTTGGACTTCCTAAATCGGAAGTTAATCGTAAAATTCAGTTACTTTTGAAAGCGTAAAAATGTTTATTTGAAATTTGTTAATAATAAATACTCTTTTTTGAAATAAAGAAGCAAAGTTGATGAAAATTGGTGTAACATTCAACAATTTTGCCCCGTAATCACAATCAGTACCTTGTTAATTCGACTCCAAACGATTTAAAATCTAGAAACGATTAAGACATCGAAAAAAAGGGACTATAGTAAAAATCTTTTTGAGTAAAAGAAATTATTTGACTTCAATTATATGAAGTTTTAACTGAAAATGTATTAACCCCTGTTATATTTTCAAAAGTCATTATGAATGATTTATTTTTAACTTTTAAAATTTACTTTTGATTAAAACCAGAGGCTATTTTCCAATTAAATTAATTGGTTGTTTAAGTCTTTAAAGTATTTTTTCAGGGAATTTAAATAGCAACTTTTTCTTCGTTTCCTATCCTGTAAATTATGACATGAAGTATAAAATTTTTAATAACTCCGATTGATGAACATGCTCTTACGAAATTCTAATTTATTGGTATTAATTATTATTTATTTGTGTTAATTATAATATATTAATATTAATTTATAAGTATTTAGTAAATTTAAAATTAATATTTACTGAAATTAATTCTAAATTAAAGATTAAATATTCGAAAATGTTTTGTAAATTATTCCTTACAAATCATTATTTTGTAAATCATATACCACTAATACTAAATGTATGTATAATAAGTGCTTTTTCTACAGAACAATATTTTCTTCTTTTTATCATGTCATATAACGTTGTGTATTATATTGTTAATAAAATACTTGCTACTAGTTTGCTCCTATATTTCTAAAATAAATCGTACATGTTAGTTCTGTACAAGCAAATTTATTTCATTATAGAAAAACTTATCTTAGTTAAAAAAAATAAATATCGTGTCTACTCTAAACTTTAAAGGTAAAGGAACTCTCATAATCAGTTTTAAAATGGGATGACGATTAACCAGTCGGAAACTGACTTAGATTCTTCCTTTCAGTTTCGAAGTGTTCTGAGCAAAATCGGCAAAAAATTCATTATTAAATTTTTTTTCATTCATTTAATCGAAGACATGAAATAAAACTAGTAGTAGTGACCTTTTTAATCACTTTCTCGTACATTCTACAATAAAGACATATCCTCACTTCCTCCACATAAAATTTGGATTTTGGATAACATTACGATTAATTTGCGTGGAATTGGTGAAGAATAGTTACTCTTTGTCATGAATCTAGTATTTTTACTGATCACAAGAAATTTCTTCTAAACAGATTTTATTCAAGTTTGAAGAAATCTGTAAATTTTCTTTACAGACTGTATTTTAGATTTCAACCTTTTAGCTGAAATGCAATCTTTCTATGATATATTTGCTATATTATTTAAAAAAAACTTACTGAGGTCTAAAGCATGTAGATTCATCGAAATTTGGGGTTCGAATTTTCTGATGATTACTGTATTTTCTCTATACATTTCTATACTGCACTTTCTCTATACTAAATTTTCTTCTCATTTGTCAGAAAGTTAAAAAGTCCGTTGAGCCAAAGCATAAAATATTTAATTTTTTTAAAAAAAATTCTATTCTTACTTAGGTCAAAAAAATATTTTAGCTACTTTTTATTATATAATTATCAAAAAAATTATTAAGTATCAATTATTGATTATATTATTGATTTTCGCAAGAGTTGAACCCGCGTTCTTCATTTTAGCGTGAAAAACACTGAAATCTTTGCAATTTACAGACTGAGCTACTGCATGTTGATTTTAGCCTTCATTATAAAATACTAACATTCTATTTAAAGTATTAAAAATTAATTTAATTAAATTAATAAATTAATTTTTTGAAAAAAATGTATTAACATCGAATAGCATCTACTACAAGTTTTATACAAATGTATTTGAAATTGAGTGGATGAATAAAAAGTATTTTATTAAGGATTGAAAATTTAAACAAGATATATAAATAAATGTTTATAGGGAATGTGCAAACTAATAGTAGGGATTGAAAAAATATTCACATGAGCGACAAATTAAAATAAAAAAAGTCTGGATTAGCCTAATGGTTCTGTTATTATAATTATAAAAATACTACAAGTCACATCATTAATCTCTTTTCAAAGCAAGTAACTTTTTCTCCTTACATAATGCATAATATAAGCAATTTAATAGTTGCTGCTGACTTAGTCTAGACAATGGCGGGCTTTCTCATGCAAAATTATCTCACCCAAGAAGATCCATCTTGGTTAAATACATCGCCACTAATCTAAACTTTAAAGGCAAAGCGGACGCCATAGTTAATTTTAAAGCACGACGACGACTCTAACCAGTCAGAAACTGGCTTATTTTCTTCATTTCAGCTTCATTAAGCGCGACTCGGACCGATCCGCTCCACCAAACAGATTCCGGCGGAAAATTCATTATGCTCCGCCCCCAACCCCTTACCTGAAACCCAAACTCGGCTGACCTTCCGCGGGGTTGATTACATTTTACCTTTTCGACTTTCGCTCCAGAATTCTCGCATAATAACCTTTCCATATACATGCATCACCTCCCCCCCCCCCACCGCTCCCGGATTCTTCGCGGATAATTTTCGCAAATTAGGGAGGAGAGGGTCTTCTGGAAAAGTCCGGGGCGAAAATCCGGGATCGGTTCGGTCAATATTCGGTCCTTTTCGATTGTGAGTTGGAAACTCATTGTAAGGGGACTTATTCATTATGCACAGTTCGTTATTAACTTTGTTCGCCTCCTCATCCTTTTGCTCCTGAAGGAGAAATCGGGATTTCGGGAGGGAAATTCCGGAAACTGGAAAACTCATTTCGGCCATCGATTGAATCGGGAGTTTCGAAGGCAGTGGCGGTAATCGTTTTGCCAGCAAACGAAAAGTCGCCGGCACATAAATTATACTTGGGTCGAATCTATTACCGATCTAAAATTTCCGCGACAAAGACCGTAAGGTTTGTGAGAATTGATAGTGGATTATTACGGCGGACAGTGCTGCATTTTAAATAGGTGATTCTGTTCCATATGCTCGCTCTATACTGCAGCGTCGCTAATGCGTTCTGTCATGGAATTGGTAACCTTTTCTGATTTCTTAACAGCCCGCAGGCAGACGGGATGAATTTATAATGAAGTTCTGAATATTGTAATTCTATAGAAGTTTTCGGATTATAAATTAAAATTATGAAATTAGCTCATTCATAAGTTTTGATTCTTTGAAAGTTAGTATGAATAAAGCGGTACATTTTTAAAATAAAAATTCTTAAAACCATTTTATTCATCTGATTTATGTAAAAAATTTCATTTTTTTTAAAAATCTTTATTTAGTTAACAATTGACCGTCTTTGCATGATGATGGACATTTCCGTCATAATATTTAGTAAATAAAAAACTGTATTCAAAACAGGTGTACTGTAAATTGGCTGTTGCTGGCAACTTTTTTCACTGTTATTGCTTAATAAGTAATATAGCAGTAAAAAAAATCAAATATCACAATCATTATAGAGAACATTCAAATGTCACAATCGTGACTAATGTGAGCAGACATCCTGACACAGAGGTAGTGTGTCTTCCTCGTAGTCTGGGCATTCCGGTTCGAGCAAGATTTTTATTCATCTGTTCTATCTGTGAGACGTGTGGATGCCCCCCTTCCTTGTAAAAAGGGGTTGTGCAAGCGAATGTGATGCATGAGTAGCTAAATCATACTTTTGACGCTAGATGTAACTGTAAAAACAAGAAACGTAAACACTCACTTAGTCAAGCGGACTTGTCTATAGCAAATGCTATCAGAAACAACAGCAATTACTAATGTGAACCTTTATTCAGCTGTTTGTTGTGGTTTTAAAAAAGGCACGATTAGATTTTTGATAACTTGTCTGATTTTTTTTCTTATAAAAGCGATAATGTGTGAAGACATTTAGAAGAGATTGATATTGAAGATTTTATGCTGAGTGTATGTAACATGTAAATTTGCTTGATTATGGATATTGAAGTGTTTTTTATATAATAAATTTATAATAGGATTTTTAAACATTTTCTTTTAATTAAAGTATGATTTATTTCACAAAAAATAATCCTATCCACTCTCGTATACGTTATAGGGAATAACTGCAAATATTAAGAACAAATGCGTGCTCTAATTAGGAGTTTTCCTGAATTCAGGGTTCAAGGGTTTATAAAGAAAAAAAAATCCTCAGGATTGGTCTCCCCAAAATTTTCTCGAATGCTCTCTAATAAACTTATCATACTAGAAAACGCGTTGCATGGCATTGGAAAACAATAGAGAACGTATATTCATTTTTGCAGGGAATTGGACAATTTTTTGTGTTTATTGTGGCATCCTTGGCGATTAATTCCTGTCATGTCTCCATGTTAATTGAAACCGAAACTCGAATTCGTGCTTTAGGAAAGTTTATAGCAACAGATTTAAACAAAAATTTGACACAAAACGACATTTGTAGTCATAAAATCATATATCAAATTTGATACATTTAAGAGATTAGATTTCTGTATTATCTCATTTACATTTTTATAGAAGTACTGACAGACAGATGGACTAACATTTGATAGATTTAGCTAAAATTTTGACTGACGACAGACACTTTAGATGAGGAATCTGTTTTTTAATCTTATCTTCGTTTTCTGGATAAACGAAATTTATCTAAAAAATTTTATGCACAATTTTATAAAAATCTTCAATATTTGTGTAAAGACCGTATACTGAATACAACCATGTAGCTCAAAGCGTTTTTGAGTTATAATTGATACAGACGGACAGATTGACATTTTCAAAAAAGAGAATTTTTCTACCTGAAGGAAGTCTAAAACGTCGAGATTCTATAGAATCTCGAGTTCAATTTTTATTTTTATTATTACTATACTTTCTCTGTACTGCATGTATGAGAATTTAAAAAGGATATCTTTTATAAGGTAAAGCCGTAATGAGTTGATATAAGGTCAGTTGAAATTTATCTTGAGTTCTATAAATGTTTTAAAGTTTTTAGCAACGTAGAAGCAGAAACGGAAAAAATATATATGTCGTTATAAAAACTAAATTAAATATTTCAGAGCTAATGCATTTTGTAATATGCATTTTTTTTTTTTCAAGAATGCAAATTATCGCGAAATTTGTTAATTTTCCAGTTTTTTTTAACATTATCCAAATACATTGAATAAAATAAGATTTAAATAATTAATTTTTACTAATAAAAAGAAAGTGCTTAGATTTATGTGTGTGCATTTGAGGTGTACAGACAAATTTACGTTTTTACTTGTATTTTAAACCTAAATTGGCCGTAAGCGACAGCTAATACTCTCCGAACGTATTAATAATATTAATTTAACCATGCCAATCAATTTGGATTAACTAATTATTTGATAATGCCAAAAAATGGCAGTACCTATTATTTTTAAATTCTAAGCTCACAATAAACATACATAAATTTGATTGGTTAACCATGTTAATAAAGTATTAAAAATAATTGGTAAAATCAGTCATATCCAAGGTAGAAGGTCTAGACAAAGTAATATTTTATGACATCTCTCAAACACGGAAGGGGGGAGTGAAGAGGCAGTAATTGTTGACATGGTTATACACTATTACATCTTATATGAAACAAAAATTGACGATGAAGGTCAAGAGGTTGAAGGTGGAGGACATTTTATTCATAAGAAATGCACAATAATTTAATAGAATTTTTTTATACATAGCTTGAAAATGCCGCTATAAAGTTTTGAAGATTGATTCTCATCCATGATGCATTTGGACCTTACGAAATTACATTAAATAAATGAAAATAAAGGAAAAATTGACATAATCGGACTCTTGGTTTGAAGCAGGCGACCAGGTCCCTTAATTTTGATAACTGCCTTAAATAAAGGGTTTACCAAAATTAATGCAGGATTTGCATTTGCCACCATTCGCGCAATAAAGGGTTGGCAACCTTACTAAAAAATGATTTGACAGCGTATAGTTTAAGTTTAGTAAAAATGATCATTACACGATAGAACAACAGTATTAACGCAAAATTGGAATAAAATAAAAAAAGCACATTAATTCTTTAAGTTTTTATATTTTTATTAAAAAATAGTTTAAAAAGTTTAAAAACAGGATAGGATTAAGTATGGAACAACACTCAGGGCAAATAGCATCCACCGTTTTGCGGGAATTGTAATAAATAACTCTTTTGTCGAAATGCCCTGACCATTTTGCATAAAAGTGGCTGGATTTTGTTGATGCAGCGCATAATTTCCTTTTTCAATGCACGCGTACTTGTGGACTTTTTGTGGGCATAGACTTTTTGTTTGAAATAACCATATAAAAAATATCCAATGGTGTTAAGTCAATCGATCTTGGGGCCAATTTTTAAATATTTGAGCAATGGTTTGATTATTTTTTGTGAATTATTTATGAAATATTATTTAACATTGAAAGCATGTTTTTCTGTCTTGTAACGCTCCTTTTTCACTAAGCGTAAACTATCAGCTGTCAGGCAACACTTTATTGCACAAAAGATGGCAATTCAAATATTCCGTTAATTTCGGGAGACCCTTTATATAAATGAAATCCTTCATCACTGATAGATTAAAAACTGCATTTTGTCATATTTTGGTCTTCCTTAACTTAAAATAGTCTAAATAGAGAAATAATAGAGAAAATTTCATTAAACTAGTAATGAGAATCTTGATTCTGAAGTTTTATTCCAAATCTAGATTATAAAATCTGAGACATAGAGCTTAGTATAGAAAAAATAGTTATTACATTTAAAATATCTATATCAAAATTAATTAATTATAGTCTTTACTAATTCTTCACGTTGCAAAATAATGTCCTTAGTGCAAAGCCATTAAATAAAGTTCCTCGTTCTAAGCCACTAAATAAACTCATAAGTTTTAAAGCAGTAAAGGACATATTTTTTCCGAAATCGATTAAAAATATCTTTAGGTTTAAGTTGCGAGATGAAATCTTTTGTCTTTAGATGCTAATTTTTGTTCTCACTGACATACCGTGTAATTTTATTTTTCAATTTATACTTTTTCACATGCTTGGTAAAGAGTAAATGTAATAATCGTCCAAAAATTTGTCTAAAATTCACAAATACAGTAATCGTTAGATTTCGACGAATCTCCACGTTATAGAGTTTTACCTGAGTTCTATAAACACATTTTGGGAAAATGTTCGCTTGCCTGTCTGTCAGAAAAGTAAATCCAAAACACTTTGATTTAGTTGAATTTAATTTGGTATAGAATCTTTAAACTAAATGTGTAAATTGCTATGAAATTTTGTGCGAAATTCACTCAGAGTAAGTTTGTCTGTCCGACTGTTTGGATATAATTTAACACGATAACTACAAAACGAAGCAAACTATATTGATAAAATCCAATATACAGATCATTTGTGGTTTAGACATCTTCCAAATTTTCAGCCAAATCCAACTAGAGAGTGATCATCTGTAGGACTGTACTTTTAGGAACATGTAAACGCGATAATTCAAATATCAATGACTTAATAGAGCTTTCTATGGAATTTTGTGAGTGCAATTGTAGTTACGCGCCAAATTGTCTTTTCAATCGGTTTTGTTAAATAACTATTTTAACTAAGACAAATTCTATTTTTGAATTGAATTGACCACGTGCTTAAGATTAATTGCTAAATAATTCGGCAAGAACGACAAGATAAAGTAGAAAAGTCAAATTCAAATCAAAGAATATTTCATAACTATTCAAATAAACGTTTTATCTGGAACAACAACTTTTTCATATTTTTATACATCTTTTAAAGTCGCATGTGGCGTTATAATCCATTTTTCAGTATCAGCTTAAAAGAAAATTCGATCATATGAAAAATTTGAAATATTTAATAATATATAGATTTTTATTTAAAGAATGATTAAATAAAATGTCAATTTTTTATTCAATATATTGAGTTAATTTTCCTAATAATCTTAGTAACTATTATTTTAATAATCATCTTATAATTTCTTAAGCAAAATAAAATATCGTTTTCTATTTTTTTCTTTCTTTAAAATAAATAAAGATATTTGTTGCCAATGTTTTTTACCTTAAAGCTCGCAAGAATCTCAAATTCATTGTAATATTAGACCAGTCTGCATCGAATTTTTAGTTTTGTAAAATCTAAATTCCGCAGTTTTATAGAAGACTGTTTTATACATCATGCATAAGAAACTTTAAAATTAACTTAGATATAGACCTACTGAAAAATTATCAAAGTTAGAATAATTAAAACAGAATAGTCTTCAAATAAAGGAATTTAAATAAGATTAAAATTCACTTAACCAGACAGTAATATAAATAAAATATTGAACAGTATTAATAAACGATTTTAATTAGTAACGTCTCTATGAAAACTATGGAACGTCATAAAATTTTTAACTATTCTAGATTGTGGAAAATGTAATGGTATACTAGAAATATCTATTATGCATTTGAACATGTCTGATTGTTTATAATTTTATATGTCTATACACAGTAATAATCAGGATGCTTAAATATTTTAAACACTAGTTTTCGAGAAGGAAATCGTACAACCAATCTAAAATCCTTCAAAATATCGAAAATTCAAATGAGTTACGCAATATAAAAGTTTAGTCCTTAAATTAAACTTTTGGTTATATGAATCAACTTAAATAAAACAATTATAAGAGTTTTCTTTTTCACGCTCCTCCTTTCAAATTTCTGGATTGCAACAGGCCGCTGTAGTTTAGTGGCAAGGTCTCTAACCAGAAGGTTCTAAGTTCAACACTGAATTCCTCCAAAGATCCATCATGTAAGCGGTCCTGGTAAAATGTTCTTTTGCAATTATGGTTGGAAATTTGCAGAGGGAATATATCATCTCAGGTGACGTCCTCGTCACCAGAAAACAGTTCAATATTACAAGGTCCATCCTTAAATATAACTATTTTTTTTAAAAAAATAAGATGTTAATAAGAAAATAAATTCACCTTGCATCCTCTTTTGTACTTATCTTCGAAATATAAGGAAACGAATCGCGTTCACATCCTAAATATTCTTTATTTTTTTAACAGTTTTGAAGTCAACTCAGTATATAAAGGGAAATAGAGTAATTGGGAATGAATTTTGAAGAGGTTTTTATTTTCATTGATTTAAAATGCTGTTTTGAGAAGGAAACTAAGTTTATAATTTATGTGAATACATAATGATGCTCTGGATAGTTAGTTATATTAACGTCCCATTTGAAAGCAATACGAGGGCTATTTTGGGACGGACCTCGTAATTTTGAACCACAGTCAGATGACGAGGACGACACCTGAACTGGCACCCCCCTCTCCACACCACGCCACACCAGCGGGAGGACGTTTGGCCTGACAGATTTAACGTGCAACAGACCCCCTCACACGATGCTTCTTTTGTGGAATCGAGTCTCGAACCTGCAACCCTTCGGTTCCGAAGCCGAGACCTTACCACCAGGCCACCGCGGCCCCGCTCTGGATAGATATTTCTTTTAAAAATTGCTTCATTGTAAACATGATAACATGTACATGTTAGATAAACATAAACATGTACGTTAGCAGCCTAAAATTTTAACTTAGTACTGGTTAGATAGTTTGATTAAGAAATACTAAATATACTGTATAAATAATTTAGAGGATAAAATGTGCACATGAGAAAGATTTTGAAAAAAAATTGTTAGAACTGATTATCACTATAATATAGTGAAATATTACGTTTGGGCATATTTTTATAATTCAGCAAGATTCTGCAAGCTATTTAGAGAGCAACTGTTAAATGGAAAGGACAGAAAGATTGTCATAATAGCAAAGAAATAGGTGAATTTTGGTGACATACGGCAAGAATTTCCGCTATGTCTTTGACAATTCGGCAGTTAATATAATTTCAAATTATTTTACTTACATGAGCAAACCTACCTCCAAAATATCATAAAGTTATTACTTTCTCGTATGTATAGTATAAAGAAAGTATGGTAATCGTCAAAAGATTAGAAAGTGAGACTGTGGTGGATCTTAACTTTCATTTATTTAAATATACCAATTTTAGTATAGTGGAATCCAATTATCAAATGGTTTGTACTTTGTACACAGGTTCAACGGCTATATCGCAGGCACCAATGAAATTTTGAGTCAAATTTAACTACAGATTGATTGTCTTTCATTCTGCACTTTCAGAAACATATAACCTCATTAATTCAAAAATGAAGTCACAAATATATCGAAATTAGAAAGGGATTTTGTGACCAAGTGTAGTTTTGCGCGAAATATTGAGGTTGAAGAAAACGTGTCTAAAGCAGAAACTCCATTTTCGGATATTATTGATATATTCCAGGGATTAATCGCCAAATAACTCGCCAAGAATTATTCAGTTAACATACTAAATTAATGCCAGAAGTTAATATGTTATAATTAATGTACGCCAAGGCGTTAAATAATACGTAATATAAGGCGTTACACTGGCGTAACTAGTTTATTATTGACTAGCCGCCTTTGGCGACCAGCTGGTTCGCCATGAGTAAAGCGTTCTAAAATTTTCAATTAAATCACATATTCATTAGCCTTGAAGTAATTCCGGGCATTGATTGACCTGAAATTAATATTTTCTTTAAGATGATGGGCGGAAAGTTCTAAAAGTACACCTTTTCCTAATAATATTCTTTAATTTTATAAATCAGTTAGTTTTAACCATCGATTATGCTTCCAAAATATTAAAAAAAAATCGGTGATGTTGCCAAAATATTAAATATGTTTTTTTAAAGAAAGCGAGAAAGGGAAAAAAAGTATTAAATTAATGATACAGATATTGCAAACGATTACATAAATATGCCATTGAGTCGGGACTTCAATGCATATCCTGTCTAAATTCAATCAGGTTTACCGTAAATAAAGAAGATTTATTGAGTTAATGATATAAATATTGCAAACGATTGTAGAAACCTTTGCTTTGCACTTATTTTTCAAAGAAAATATCACATTTTATATTTATATTATTTTATCCAGTCACGTGCTTAAAAGTTGCATTTCTGTAGATTTATTTTGCGATGATAATTTTTTTATTTGAACTTCCGGCATTCTTTTATTTTATCCAGTCACGTGATAAAAACATGGTTAAAATATTTCTTTAAAAATTCGTTAAAAATAGAAGCTTACATTATAAATTTAAAAAATTGATACCGTTAGAAAGCTAATTTTTTTATGTTTAAATTGATGTAAAAATCATGGTTATGCGATCATATTTTCGGAAGTTATAGCGGAAAAACGTCAAAATTTCGCTTAAATTTTAATTAATTCAAATTCTAATTAAAAATTCGAAAAAGGGGCTCCGAGGTGCACATTCCGGACCTCCAAGGTATACATGTACCAAATTTGGTAGCTGTAGGTCCAACGGTCTGGCCTGTAGAGCGCCAACACACACACACACACACACACACACATTGAGCTTTATTATAAGTATAGATTATGCGAGAAAGTTTTGGAGAGACTAATCCCGCTAGTTTTTATCAATAAATCTGTAGTTCTGATTTGTTCCTTAATAAAATAGTGTAAAATAGTGTCATTATATATATATATATATATGGGACATCTAACTATAGTTTCGTGGTAATACTGTAATCGTTTGCTGTTTATAGTAATTACTGGGTGAAAAGAATGGGTTACATTCTTTTAAGCAATAATGACGAGGTCCTGTTTCAAAAATGATATTCTTTTTCTTTTTTTTTAGGATATTCTTTTTCCATTTTTATTAATAGTAGATAATTTAAACTTTTTTCCTTCAGAAATTCCTATGCTGTGAAACTACATACACCTACGAGAATGAGTATTGTAATGGAAAGACATATACAACAGACTAATGAAAGACTCAAGTGCATCCAAGAGGTAAATGAATAAATTTCTATCCATTTAAAGATTATTTTTCACCGTAATTACTGAAATACAATGATGTGAAAATTATTTTTTCAAAATTATTTATGTAAATAATTAAGACATCAGAGATATTAGGTCGTTTCTTTGAAAAATATGCCTTCATCATTGCAGCATAATGAACGAATCAAACAGGTGTTTTTCTGTTGAAATAATACAGGATAAAGTTTGCAAATAAAAGAAAAATATCCGATTATATTTTCAAGATATTTCAGACCGCTATAGAGAATTATGTAACACTCCGATTAAAGGTCTCAATATAAAAATAAACCGAATCAAGTGCGTTATCACATTAAAGGATCTCGATCCAATTATAATTCCTATTACTGTAAAAATTTTCGATCTAAGGAGAAACCAAAATACGCATGTTATCATTTTCATGGCTTTCGGTCCAAGGATGACCTAAGTCAAATGTCCTATAACTGTAAAGGGTTTCGATTTAAAAATAATCAAAATCAAGTATGCTAACATTTCAAAGGATTTCAATCTAAGGATAAGCCAAAAGGATAACCTAATTCAAAAACTATATATATAAGGGGTTTCAGTCTAAGGATAACACAAATCAAATATATCACATTAAAGGATTTAAAGAAGAAAATCAAATGAAGAATAACACTTAAAAATATTATTTTTTTAAATACAAACATTTCTAGTAATAAATTTAAGTCTTTTAGAGTTTAGAATGAATTAAATTATTTTTATAATTCTCCTATGATATAAAATAAAATATGTTCTCTTGTTAGTTGATTTCAATAACTAATAATTAATTAGGAAATCAAGATATCTTTTCACGATATAAGAATTTGAAGCGAGTAAAATTTTGTTTTATTAAAAAAAATGTCATGAACTAAAGACTAATTTCTTTTCAGTATTAAATGTTGGCAAATTATATCATCACAAAAAATAATTATAATGCACAATTTTAATGCATTTAAAAATATTATACATTATGCACGATAATTTGTTTTCAAAACACATTATGTAACGCTTTTAATAACATTTTTTTTAATTCTTAGTCATTGGTTATTCTTATTAGACGAGCTAAACTAGCTTAAAATGTAGTAAATAAATAAATTGACGTGATGCATTTGTTTTCGTTGTTCGAATGTTAATAAATATTTCATTGTGTATGGTTTTGGATGAAGTCCTGGTAGCCTGGTGTTAAGGCTCGTGATCCGTTGAGTTTCCGGTTCGAATCAACGAAGGCTCGTGCCAGCAAAAAACCGATGTCTAAGACGGCCTGTTGCACGTTAACTTTGTCAAGGCCAAATGTCCTCTTGCTGGTGTAGTGTGAAGTTGAGAGGGAGGGGCCAGCTCAGGTTTCATCCTCATTATCTGATTACGATTCAAAATTACGAGGTCCGTCCCAAAAAAGCTCTAAAGTTGGTTTACATTAGAACATTTACAACGGGAAGTAAATATAAATAAACGAAACTGTGATTTTTGATTTCAATAGTAAAAACATTAAAGAAATTGAAAAAAAAAGGGTATAGAATTTTCCATCAAGTATAAAAATATCCCATGTATAGAAGGTATTTACCATCAAGTTACCACATCAAAAATCCACTTTACAAAGATTAACTTTTCGACGTCTAAACCTCTAGAACCTCAACATCAACCACTGCACTCCTACAATCTTAATCTAGACAACATCACTCTGATACGTTTATCACCATCCATGGCAATCCCCTGTCATCTTTACGTCCGTGAAACAAAGCACTCATCTACGCCGAGTGGTTCTTCACGTTCCACCAAGTGTATGGGGGTAAAAAATAGATCTCCACTAACATTTTGTTCCAGCGCGACAAAAGGTAATCTTTTACAAAAAGGTAATCTAATAGATCTCTTCGCATTCTGATTGCTTGTCACCCTTATCTGGTGACTCAAAAATAGAAAGTGTAACCCTCTGTTAAAAATGTATCCCCTAAGAGGTTTTTTCCCCGACCAATCGTGAACCACCACTCACCAAAGTGAGCTGTGAATTACACTTCACCGTAAAGGACCTGTTACTTTGAGGTGGTTTTTCCTGCACTGCTCCCCCGATCTGCCGCAACTGGTGTGGAAAGAGAAAGCGTCCCGAGGACTATCAATCTTTATAATGTTGCCTCTCGGTTGCCATGGTGACGATTCCAACCAACCAGTGGGCAGAGAAAGTGCCTTTTCTCGCTTTCTTTTCGGCAAATGACATCCTCATACACGCACACGCTTTAACTTGAGCACAAGATTAAACAATTCCATTTAGCTGCTTAGAATCATCTTACAAGAGTTAAATTGTCAGTCTATAGATCTAAGTTGGAAGACAGCCTTCGCTCGTAGAACATACTTTTTTACTGAACAAGTCTTTTCAAAGAACAACTTTAAACCGTTTTGACTGTCAGTTTTTTTTAAAGAATTATATTCTCTTAGAAAAAAGGGGGGGGGGAATTTAGAATGAAGAATTTAATTTAAAATCATCTTGCTACAGATGCATTGAAATATATATACAAAGGAATCAGGTTATGCTTTGGTATGTAACGGGAATTTCAGATTACAAATTGTATAACTACAAATACAAATTCAGGTTACTGAGTGATATACAAATACTTATCAGATTGCAAATTATTATGCAACTGGAAACCCGAAATATGTGATATCTTGAATAACAGAATAAATGATTTTGCTCAGAATCATCTCAGCATACATAAATTGTAATATTATCACAGTAAATTCAAACTGTTATACAATTGTAAATTCAGACTATAAATTGGTATGTAATGAGAAATTCAAAATATGCCATAATATATAAAGAGAAATTCAGATTACAAAGTGATATATGACAACAAATTATTATGCAACTGAAAACCCGAAACATGTGACATCTTGAATAACAGAATAAATGACTTTGATCAGAATCCTCAAAGCCTGCAGAAACTGCGATATTATCACTGAAAACTCAAATTATAAATGGGCTGTATATTCAGATTACAAAGTGATATATAACGACAAATTCATATTGTAGATTGCTTTACTACTGAAAGCACGGAACATGCCACACAGAATAAAGGACTTATTTCTGAATCTTCCTAGCATACATAGGCTATGATATTATGAATAAAAATTGTGAATTTAGATTGCAAATTGGTATAAACTGAAAATTCAAGTTGTACGCCTCATAACATGTGACATCTTGAATAACAGTTGGTGAATCATATTGAAACTGCGCTTATACGTATGCTGTAATCCATAATTGTTTTTATTAAGTTAGACTTAAACTGGCAGCAAAGTCTTTTCTTTAATTTGAAGCCTTGGTGTATTTTGCCAGGAGAATTACTTCGGGTGCAACGACAAGATTTCAAGAGAATCTACCAGCCATTATGTATCTGTTCTATCATGGATATAAGGCTATGAGCTGTTTCTCTTGCAAGTACCGTGTATCTTGAGTTACCTTTCTAATGTTGGCACTTGAGTTTCTCATTACGATTGGAGAATTCGTATATTTTGCCAGGATCTCTGTTTCAGGTGCAATTGCAAGATTTCAGGATAATTTATCGGTAACTATCTTCCTGTGGATTAAATGCTATGAGCTGATTCTGTACAGGTGCCGTGTCCCTTGAGTTTTCTTTCTGGTGATAAAAATTGCTCACTTTGGGTACACAACTTGGATATCACGATTGAAGACTTGGTATGGACCACTTTTCAGATGCAATAGCGAGATTTTAGGGCAATCAAACAAATATTATTTCTCTGTGAATTCAGTGGTATGAGCTGATTCTCCGTAAATTTCATGTGTCCTAAATTACATTTCTGATGATGGTACTCAAATTTTCTCTTTGGGTACAAAACTTGAATATCATGATTGGATAGTTTCTAATCATCAAATTACTTCCACTTGCTCCCAATTTCAGTTCATAAATGTTAAATCATATTAATTGAAATCATTTGTGTGGAAAAAATACTCTTCTATTGATGTGATATTACAAAGCGTATAATTTGGTATAAATATAAATTGATATTATTTTTAAAAATATTAAAAGAAAGAATTATAATTCAAGGGATATAAAAACGGAAAAAAATATATTACAAAATTAAAGATGGAATTGTCCATCCAAAATTCTCTCGCATACTCTGCAATAAATTTGTCATGCTAGAGATTACCTTACATGGTACTGACGTAAAATAGTTACGAAACATTAACTTTTGGTATGAATTTAGAATTTTTACTGAATCTCTTGTGTGATAATTAAATGCTTTTTTTTTTCGGAAATTAATCCTTGCCATGAGATTGATAGTATCCAAAAGTCAAATTTATATTTTAGATACATTTTGTCAATCAATTGAAACAAAGATTTGACTCAAAACTGCAATTGTAGTTACAAAATCCCATACGAAATTTCATGTGTTATAGGCATCCGTTTTCGACTTATTGTTTTTTCATATTCCTGAAAGTATAGAACGACAGCCAATTAACCTGTTTTCAGTTGGTTTGGCTCAAAATCTAATAGGAGTCTACACTGTGGGTGTTAAATTTGTGTGTTTAATTCCATCTGTTTTAATAGCTAAGAGGGAGATTTCATCTGAATAGACTTTGCTCAAAAGTTGAAAGAAATCTGTAAATTTGCTGTATAAAACGTAGACCAGTTTTCAACCGTCTAACTCAAAGCGGTTTTGAGTTATCTTTGTCACAGACAGACAGATAGATGGACATTTTTACTTCTCACAGATATATGGATGTTTTCCAAAAATGTGTTTTTCGAATTCAGAGAGGTCTAAAATATGGTGAGGGTGATTTGTCTAATTCTCCGTGCTTACTTAATTGAAGCCGACGTCCTGGCCTAGGGGTAGCGCATCTTCCCAGTGATCTAGGCAATATGGGTTCTAGTGTTGGTTTGGGCATGGCTATTCTTCCCTTGTGTTCTATGTATGAGATGTGTGAATGAGCCCCCATATAAAAAAGGGGCTGTGCAAGAGAATGTGTGTGAGTCATCTTCATTTGACCTGGAAGTTAGACTTCTGCCCTCTGGTGCTTAGGGGTCCTTACCCTCAGAAGCCACTGCATCCCCTTTCTGTGTTAACACGGACATCATCATCATCGCTTAATTGTAACCAACTCTAACGCACCAAGTAGGGTTACAATATTTGTCTATCTTTTGTACTTTAAAATATTTTTAGAT
>JAPMOQ010055038.1:323904-339847 GCA_026543055.1 Argiope trifasciata | reverse complement strand
ATATATATATATATATATAATACACTCCATAAATGACCTTGAAATCTTTGAACAGCTGTGTTTAAACAAATGCTGATAGATATAAAGATGGCAATTGCTGTGCCAAAAGAGAAAATGTAGATGTATCGAAAAAAGCTGCTTAATAAATGAAAAGGAAAATTTCTGTTTAAAATATCATACAAAGCATTTTATTTGTAGACTTTGAAAGGTACGATTAGACTTTTTTAGTAATTTTCAGGGTTTTAATCTTCAATTAATAACAAAACTAAAATTATTTAATACAAAAGTTGAATTTGGTCAGCTATCAAATGTATTTGAACTGTTGACAGTGTCTAAATTGATAAAACCCCTGTACTTCCCTGCAATAAATCACAGATGTCACTAATAATTATCTGCTCATTATTCTTTAATAGTGGATTGTACCTAAAACAATAAATATTATATTCCACGTAATTATATTTCAGGCAATCCCATAGGATGAAATTAAAAATATATCCATCGGTTTGAGATCTGGTGATATCGTTAGGAAGGAAATCAATTCATTTTATTCCTACCATTTATGAATCCAAATTCTAAATTAATGCATTCTCACTTTGAAATTGCAATAAACATATTAATCAATTTAATTTATGAAAATTTTGTTATTTTAGACGTTTGCACATTTCTGAAGAATCTTATTACTTCCATATAAATGATGATTTCTCAGAACCTCTCAGACTAATTATTATTTCTCATAATAATCAAATCTCATAAAATAAACGAATTACCTAGAAACGAATCACCGAGACAAAACGAACGTAAAAATAAGCCCCTGTAATTTAAATCAATCCAATTTATTAAAGCTCCCACAGCAAAACAAAAGCACCTTTACCCTTTCGGCTCATTTATAAAGATGCTTTCAGTGGCGTGCAGCGATCGTTCCCAATGCGTGCACGAAATAGTTAACGCGATTCCACGGAATTAACTCATACCTCTCACCAAATTGTATTTCGTTAAACTGTCCGATGAGGCCATTATTAATAACTGGAAATCGTATATTAATCCTGCTCGTAACGGCTTTTTGCTTATTTTTAGATCGCGGTGGCATTGTTTAATTCCCCGGTTACCATGGCGACGACCTGACTGATTGAGGAAGAAACAGCTTGTGAGGATTAATATCCTTGATTGTGAGGTATTTATCAAGCAGTCA
This sequence comes from Argiope trifasciata, assembly GCA_026543055.1. Taxonomy (NCBI): domain Eukaryota; kingdom Metazoa; phylum Arthropoda; class Arachnida; order Araneae; family Araneidae; genus Argiope; species Argiope trifasciata. The sequence continues at coordinate 338,658 of JAPMOQ010055038.1, read as the reverse complement.
TAAAGCTGTATATCATGTAAAACGTATTCCGCGTAAAAATCGCAGCCTTTTAAGAAGAGTGGAGGATTTTTATGAGAATCTGAGTTTTTCTCTTATATTAGAATGGAATTATTATTAATGTATTTTCACTGGTTGGAAAAAGAGTTGTATATTGAAAATAATATTTTATGAAGCGTTTTGGAGCGATTACGTTCAAACAGGCGCAATTTTCTTTGTTCTTTTGAATCTTATTTCTAAAGAAACCAGCCAAAATTTAATGATGATTCTTTGAATCAAGACATCATTAATTCAATAATATTTTTTTGCAATGCTTTTGCCGATATCTTTGTATCCAATATTTAACTACTCATTAATTTTCTCTCACCTTTAACAATTAGTATGTCAGTTAATTTTCAAATCTTTTTTGTTGAAAGATTGTGTTCTAACTTAATAAGGATGGTTTGATTCTTTATTTGACCAATTGTGTTTCGCTAGATAATATTTAATTCATTGCATTTCCTAATTTAACATTAAGCATGCTTTAATAACAAATAAAAAAATATAATCTCAGTCCGACAGAAAAACCTCATGTTCTCGTATGATTTATATTTCGCAATAACCAACGCTTTGAAAAGCGGTGGTTTTCGAAATTTTTAAAATCAAGCGAGTTCTAAAATTTTTGTCTCATGACCAGAATTTTTCTCCGTGAAACACCTGTTGAAACCAGTTCTAAACAATCACGTGACTATCAGTTTATTATTGCATCGATTTTTGCAAAACAAAAGCTTTTTTTTTTTCATTTGAAAATTACTAGAACTCGAAAACTTTATCTCAAGGTCAGAAATAAAATTAAATTCATAGAAATTGCGAAAACCCGTTTTAAATTTGTTTGGGATAATTTCATGCCTATTGTATTGCGCAATCGTCAACTTTTAGAAAAGCGATGTTTATTTATTTATTTTACCTCAAAAGCATTCGAAATCTCAAACGTTTCTTTTACCTACTTAAAAAAAAAAAATCTATTTTTTTTTCTGTGTGCTTCTTAGGGCGATAATTTTTTATAATTCTGCCTTTTTTGGCCAGACAGGAGAATCGGGTACATGGACATTCGTGCCAAGTTGTGACTTTTTGCTGGCGATAAGTTGATAAATATAACACCCTCCTTTATCATTTTCTAATAGCCTTAAAAACGAAAAATTGATGCCTCAAAAGAGATAAATAGCCAATTTCTTGCCCGTGCAATCTGAGGCTTCAAAAATCTTAAACCAAAACAAGTTTGGTTCTGAAACTGTATAACACCATAACCGTACATGATAAAAATTAAAAAAAGATACAAATCTCTAATCCGGGATATTATAGAATGACAGTATTTTGGGTTTTATTAGTTTGTTTTCATTATATTTTTAGCATTTAGTTTTAATTATGTAATAATGTTAGCGTATATTCAAATAAATGCGTTTAATATTGTTAAAACTCGTTTAAGTGCAGTTTTAATATCTGAAACTGTACTCGTAACTGTTTTCCTTGGCCGTCTAGCTGTCACTGCAATAAACAGTTTGTTTAACTCTTCGAAGCTAGCGGTAAACAAGAGTTGCCACTGAGTGTAATTGTGATTTAAATTTCTGATTAAATGTTATAATCCAAAATAATTTTGTCTTATTCTTTAATTTTATGAAATGTATTGTAACTTAATTGGCGAGATTTATTGACTTTAATCGTTTTTCCTGACATACTTTGTATTTTGGTGCCCTTCTCGGTCACAAAACTACGGAAAGAAATGTTGGGAATTATACTTGAAATACTCCTAAAAGCATTGTAGATTAGAGAAAACATTGTACATGAATAAAATTTATTTTTAAAATAGTGTAAATAGCGATTTTATGCAATAATATTTTTCATGTTATAAATCACGAATAATTCAATGTGTCAGACTAAAAATCTAAGACTAGTAAAGGGTTAAGCGTCCAAAAAAAGTCAAAAAAGTCCAAAAGTCCATATTACAACTGACCCCCCCATCATTGTTTTGATATGATCATGAAATTTAAAGGAAATTGGCCTGCATCAAGTAATTTGAATTTTATTAGTTTATAATACTAGGAGCAAAAGCTTTAGAATATTTAACAATTTAAATATTGCGAAAAGGATTTCCATGAATACACAACAGAATGTAGGTGGAATATCTTGTTAAAAATATGTAATACTGCTTCCTCACATACTTAAATTCCTGATAATTAAGAGAGTTCTAATAGATGCTAATGGATACCGGTCAATGACCAAAGGGTGATCAAAAGAAATGACTCAGAAAATTAGAGAAATTCGGCATTAGCCCCATTAGGACCTCAGATCTGCGTCTGTTGAAGATAATTCGCTTCCTGTTTCAGAAACTATAAAAAGCGGAGGGTGTTGATGACTGGATGTTTGTCAGTAATCGAATAGTAGTGATGTTGCTATTGTTTACTGTCTACTTGTTGCTTTATATGCTACTGTTTATTGCAAGCGCTGTTTTGTATAATCTGTGTTTTTCTTATTGTAAGTTCATGTAAAATGAAACTTCGTTTTCTGAGCTTGTTGGACTTTTTCACAGGTCAACACACCACTTCAGACTCTGTATTTTCTTTAGCAATATAATATGTTTATATAGTTTTGTTTTCTGACTGTGCAATTTGATTTTATTCAATTCTTCCTGCTAGTTTACCCTCTAAATATAGATATTTATTTATATATCTTGTTCAAATATCCAATCGTTAATAAAATACCTTTTATTCATCCACTCAAGTTCAATTACATTTTTAAAAACATGTAGAGGATGACACTGAATTTTTTTCCAAATATTAATTAATTAAATAATTTTTTCCGGAGTTTCTATTTGGTCGCCAAAGTTACCAAATCTCTTGCCAAATGGTTAGCTAGTACTGAGATTACTGTGTGATGGTATCTTAATAAGCCAGTAACAGTCATTGGACTTAAGTGATAGTTTTTGTCTAGTGCATATGTTATGTGGCTCCGAACCATATCGTCAAAAATTCTATCCTTCATTGCATTCAATCTCTACATTGGCGCAACAAGTCAATTCAATTTGCCACATTGGTGATCTCGAACTATGAACACATTCCTTGCTCGCCATAACGCTTGGCACAACTGTGCCACGTTCCTCACTTGCCATAACGCTTGGCTCTATCAAAGCATGTTCCCCGTTTGCCATAACGCTTGACACTATCAAAGCATGTTCCCCGTTTGCCACAACTTTTGGTTCTATCAAAGCATGTTTCCCGTTTGCCATAACGCTTGGCGCTATAAAGCTGTTTGTCTCTTACTGGTGGAGGGAGTATTGTGGTGGTATTTAATAAGCCAATACAGCCACTGGACTGAGGTGATCATTTTTATCTAGTGGATATGGTACGTGGCTGCGAACCATAACATCGCAGGTTCAATCCATGGAGGAATTCAATCTCCAAATTGGTGCAACATTACCATATCACCCGACACAACTGAGGTGACACCCGATCATAAATAATATGATATATATAAATAATATAAGAAAATTAGTAGGAATTGAATTTAAAAAATTACATTACTTGAGACATGCGCGAATTACAAATCATTCTAAATACTCTTCAAGATAAACTATTATATTAGAATTATTATATTTGACACATAGTTTCTTTCTGGATAATATATACGCAATCAGTGTTTTTTTTTTCATTTCAATTTAATTTTTTTGTTTAAAAGTCAACCAACACTTCAAATTTTCCCTTCAATAATTTCAGATAAGTTAAGTGAGTGAAAATTACTTTTATACCATTTTAATTTTCAGTAAAATAATTCTTCACTGATGACAATTTTATTTTCACTACATTTTTTCCTAATTAGAAGATCAAAAAAGTATTTTAAGTAAATTTGAAGAACAATGCTTTTTTTTTGCTTACTTTTTTATGCATACGCTCTTTATGATAAATAAATAATTCTTTTTTGCGCCTATTTCTTTCAGAAGAAACAAAGTCTGCTCTGGTAAAATTAATTTTGTTTCATGAAAACATGTATCATCATAATTTGAAAAATTAAGTTTTTTTTATAATGCCAAAAAAAGGGATTAAAAATTATTTTTATATGCTTTTATATTAAAAAATATTGTTTGTTTGCATTTATATTTTAAAATAAATACAAGCATAGAAAAAAAGATAGTTTTAAGTATTCATTACATAATCTTAGAATATCGCAATAATGAAAAGATTGCTTAAAAATCTTCTTTAAAATAATTAGAGAATCAATACGTCATGCCATATGCTTCTGCTATTAATCAAAATTCGAAAAGTAGTAGAAAAATATTCGCTGTATCGTAATTTCTAGTTACAATCCTGGCAACTGGAAGTTTCTCTACTAATTTTTTCGTCTAAATACATGAAAAATAAGCAATCACAAATGCAGGCCAATTTCCTTTAAATTTCATGATCATATCAACTGACACTTCCAGGAGCTATTTTTACCCCTGTGTTTTACTTTTGGTACCTTAATTATCTTCCAAAGTCTCTCTTCTATAAAAAAAGTAAACAGCCACAATACAATTATTGTAGTTAGTATGTATACATATGTATAATCTATCCACTATATCATGAAATGAGCAGAATTATCTAGAAAGTAAGCTGCCATAACAACATAATTTGGCATGATTGTTATGTGTTTACTCCAATTTCGTTCTCATCTTAAGTAGCTTTAGAATGTGGCGTTAATCTAGGGAATCATTATCAGTAGAATACTTTCTCCCCATAAAGTACCCTGGAATTAACTATACGCCCCCTTTTTTTGCTGCCTTATTCCCTTCTCCTGCTCATATGTGGAGAATCGCGCGCCCCTTAGCAAGATCAACAAAATATGTATCTTTGCTCCGTCTACAAGTAGGCAGCTAATTCCGGGATAATGGAAAGCTGCTTAATTACCATACCGTCTTCATTAAGCAATTGGGGATTTGCCTTTAGTTTGAATGAGGAGTGTTCCTCGGGGGTCGGTTACAAAGTAAAATAATTGGATTTAGATACTGTTATAAGGATCGTGACATATCTAATAATTTTAAGTGATCAATACAGATAGATAGGGTAACAAGGATCATACCATATCTGATAATTTTCAACGAGTAATTTAGATAAATAGGGTTACAAGGATCATGATATATCTGAGTATTTTAAATGATCAATACAGATAGATAGGGTAACAAGGATCATGCCATATCTGATAATTTTCAACGAGTAATTTAGATAAATAGGGTTACAAGGATCATGATATATATGAGTATATTAAATGATCAATACAGATAGATAGGGTTACAAGGATCATGACATATCTGATAATTTTCAACAAGTAATTTAGATAAATAGGGTTACAAGGATCATGATATATCTGAGTATTTTATATGATCAATACAGATAGATAAGGTTACAAGGATCATGACATATCTGATCATTTTAAACGAGCAAAATAGTAGTTAGATACGGTTACAAGGATAATGAATTCTGATAATTTTGAACAATCGATACAGATAGATAGATTCAAATATCTTGGAAACGGTTCAAACGATTTGAATTAAATTTATACTTAGATAAGGTTTTGCCTTTTAAGTTTATCCATATAGATGTCGTTCTTGAAACGAATGCGATTTTACACACACACACAAAACTACATATGCATAGAAAAAAATTAACTTTTATTAAGGAATTGCCATCAATTTGACAAAAACTCAAACTAAAAGATTAAGTTAACTCTTACAGCAAACTAAACCTAGAAAAGTGTAATTTTAATCACAAATTTAATAAACATGAAACATGATATTTTCTAGATAGATAATGTCAAGAGAAAGTTTTTTTATGCACTATTAAGGAATTTGTATTATTCCATCAATAATTCTACAGAATTTAAGAAAATCATGATTTTACATTTATATACAGAACGCCCCCTCTAATTGGGTTCTAATACATAATTTCTAAACAGTTGTTATTAGCTGATATTAGCTGTCTTTGACTTTATCAATACAAAAGAATCTGTAGATTTTTTCATGTGTTAAGAAACAATAAAAATTATATTAAAAGGTTTTAATTTTTAAAAATTCTTTTTAAATTTACTACATAAGAACATCAGAATAGATATGAAAGATCATTTCATTATCAATGCTCAACTATCAATGCTAAAAATGAATAGTTTCTTTTTAAAACTATAGGTGAAATACTTGTGAAGCTTTATCTCATTAGTTTAAAAAACAGGGGGCTCTCTAAAGATGGGGAAAATAGTTAACGCTACGATGCGTGATTCACTTACCATGCCATCGGAAGCCTTGTTTCATTGGCGTGGGCAAAAAATGAGCAATCCTTCCCCATCGGAGTAGGAAAAGAAATAAAAGTTTGAGGTATAGGCAAGAATGCAAAGGCGTGAAAAATATCTTTTAATTATTAAAATATAAAAAGTTGTTTAATTTCCTCGACACTTTCCAGAATACATTTGTATGAAAAATTTGAATAAAATTAGCTCTATCGAGTTTTTTAAAGTTTATAGGGTGAAAAAATGAATACGAATATTGCCTTATATTTACGAGGAAAGTAAAAAAGTAAATCTTATCACTGACTACACTACAACACTGCCGAGAACTGTGAGAGTAAGATATATATATATATGATTAAGTCATTATTTCAAACAGATTGAGTCAATAAATTCTCGGAAGAATAACAAATGAAGCTAAGCAAACTGGTAGCCCATGGCAGTTAGTATAAATTCACTATAATATTGAAATTTAGTAAATAAAACTCCAAATACAGGTCTTTTTCCTTAAAATTAATGAAAGAAAATTGAAAATAACAACCTCCTCATACTTTGCTGGCAAAAATTAATATTTTCTAGTTAAGTGAACAGCATAAATATTTATGGAATGAAAAGACATTTCTTTCACACAACTGAATTCTTCTTAATTGAATTGTATAGCGGATGAAAACATTTAATCATGTATTTTCAAAATTTCTGTTAACCTGTAAAAACCTGTAACCTGTAAAAATATTGTTAAAAAGTACCAAAATGCTCTTTTAGGTCTCTTCATCGTAAAAATGCTAATACTTGAGAAAACGTCAATATAATCCGCATTTTAATGTAAATAAATTTAATAATTATTAAAATTAAATTATCTCCTCCATAAATTTGATGTCTTTATTTAGAGGGTTGAAATTATGTCAAAAAAATAATTTTAAACACTTTCTTCTGAATTATTATTGATAGTTCATATATCCGAAGCTTTTTGAACTGAAAGTATATTCATAATTATTATTTATAATGCAAAAACCTTTTTTTATATAATATTTTTATGAAAATACAAAATTATTTCATCGTGCTTAATTCTATTTTTCAATTAAAAATGAGATCGCCTGTTACTTTTTTTATAAAAATAATTTTGTCGCTTCGTGAAAAATTATAAATTGTACCAAACGATTTTAATAACCGCCTCTAAATGTAATTTCCCTGTATTTTTAATAACAAAGAAGAACACAAAGCTTAATTAAATATTAAGAATGGCAACAGATAATTTTTTTACTAGGAAAAAAATTAAGATATTTATGGAACTATACTAAAGAAAATAAAATTAAAGTCCTATATTATTTTCATTTTCAGGTAATTCTTTTTATTTTTAGATAAAATAATTTCTTTTTTTATCTAATCATATTTATTTAACTAATAAAATATTAACTGTGTAATTATTTTTAAAAAATCTTTATTAATATTTATGACCAAAATTTAAAGAAAGTTTATTTAGAAAACCAGATGTCTATAAATACACACTATTTGTGATTTTTATTCTGGCACATTCGACCTGTAAATGGAACTTTTTGAGAAAAAAGTAAGATATTTTAAAACTATATTATTAAATTTTACCAAAAAAATTTCTAAACTTTTATTACATTAAAAATAATTCAAGTTTTTCCTTTGGTCTCTAACGTTTTTGTTTTTTCTTTTTTGTCATTTTCTTAATAATTCTTTAGACACCATAAACAAGCTGTTTCAATAAATATAGAGATAAACATAGAAATAAGTAGTATTATTATAGTTTAATAAATACGTAATTCCTAAAATCATGCCATTATTGCATACGATAATAAATAAAATGTTCAGTTCATAAAAATTAATGCGAAGTAATTGGGAGAAAATGTTTATCGTTTTCTCTTCAAAGCACCCATAATTTTTTTGCGCCTTGCAGCGTTTTAAAAATTTCAGGAAACCGCCAACGGGCATTTGGTAGAAAAAATCTGCGATAACATTTCCCAGAGAGAACTAAAAAAAGTTCCAACAAAAGCAACCACAACTTCTTCCTCACCATATTCTCCCACTGATCGTAAAATATTTTATTTGCCCATATCTATTTACCCCTCTGAACTGAACTGAAGAATGCGCCTTAGTGCTTCTCAAGTGAATTACTGTTGATAAAGATCTAAAGCAATGAAAGAAAAACCCACCGTAATATCGCCGCTCATTCACTTTTCAACCAATGAACCTCGCCAACTTTCAATGCACATAATATTTTAATGTGGCTTTACATTGAGTTACAGCAACCCTTAATTCATCGCCAAAAGGGCGAAGCAACACAATGTGTAGCGCTTAGAAATATGCCAATCGATATTAAGCTAAGGGTATGATGTTGTAACACTTAAGAATTCTTGATAGCTTTACCTGAAGAATTAAATATACTGAATATGTTTTAAGAGCGAAAAGAATGTGTTTTTTTCTGATGATAATTGACGTTTATGTTCTTTTCTTTAGCTAGCTTATTATTTTGAACGGTGGAATAATAATAAGATTTCCAACTTTAGATTTAGCTTTTGATGAATTTTAAATTGAGGGAATTGTTGTTATTAATGCTTTTGCTCCGGACAGAATCAAATCATTTAAAATAAATGTTCTAGTGATATTTTTACAGGAGAGATTCTGTATTTGCTTTAATGAAATGTTATTCGAATTATTTATGACAAATATCGCTTAGGAAGTTAACTATTTTTTAAAGATGAGAATATTTTGTTTCAGTCAATAAATGTCTTAATAAATATGGCAATTTTGCATTTATGCGATTATAACAAAAGGCCAGTTTTGATTTTAAAACATTATTTAAATAGATTAAATTATTGCCGGCCAAAATATTTTCAACTATCATAAATGTTTTGTCAATTATTGAGTGAGTTGAAATAAAGGCATTATAAATATTGTTTACTTTCTATTGAAAATTAATAAGCAGATTAGTTCGACGTGTTTTTTGAAATAGAAGATTTGTATTAAATTAAATGTATCTTAAACTATTACAAATATTTTGTGCAATAAAAAATAACATCGATAGACATGCATGTTGTCTTTAGCAAAAACTTATTAAAAGCGTATAAATTTAAGAGCTTAAAAATAATATTGCTATATTTTTGTAAGATTGATTTTTCAAATTTATTTCTAATTTGCTTAAAGTGGTAATTAGTTACAGTTACGATAAATACAAGTTATTTTAAAATAATGAATAATTTTCTTAAGAATACGTTTTCTACTGAATAAATGATTTATATTTAAAAAAGAATAAATAGAAATTCTTATTTTGAATTTTTGATAATTCTTACAGACATAAAGGTAGGATCAGTTTTTATATTCCAAAAATCACTGTAACCGCAACTTCGACTGCATTCATTTGTTGTATATACATGTAGGAATAAGCGATTCCAATATATTTCTGAATGATAAAATTTTTAATATTTATCTCAGTTCTAACTAATTACTAGTCTAAAGAATTTAAACTATTTTAATCCCCTCTCTCCAATTTGGTTATATGAATTTGACCAAAGGGAAACACGAGTTTCTAGGCTAATATTGGTGGTTTAAGGGATTAAATTTTAAATTAAAAGTATTACAATACTAGATGAAGGTAACATAAAGCCTACTCAGACACTTAATGGCTTCTATTTTTTTATTACATTAAGTTAGATCTTAGGGCTAATAGACCTTCTACCCACCTACGTAAAACTGATACTACGTCTACTACGTAAAACTGAATAACTAGACCACCGCAACAACCACACTGGCAGGATCTGAGGTTGAGGCATAATGCCCATCACCGGTCGTTATACAACCTTCCCCATAGGGAGTACATTCTGTCATCGATGGGAGGGTTAGACCCCCACCTATTATTGTAACCACTAGGTTGGTGAGTTCTTATAACCATACTGGAAGCCTCTCAGCCTCAATTATGAGATGTCCCCCGGTGGTCGGACTTTTAGGGAAAAAAGCTAGGAACCAATGGAAAAAAAAATCAAAATTAATGCCTGTGCAAACTCTTTAATGATAGAAGTTGAAATTATAGATGGCGACAATTTGAAGCCATGATTCTGGCAGACGATATTAATTTTTTAATAAGTTTATGATTTTTTCATAGGCTTGTACAATGAACTGAATATTTCAAGAATAGTTTTAGAGAATATGTCTTTTTTTCTGGTAGGTGAAGTGTCAATAAACTTTGCCATCCGGTCTAAATTTTTTTTTATTAAGATGGGATTAATAGTTATATAGGAAACTCTATTTGTTATTAATACGTTATTTCTTATTAACTAGCCATAAAACAAAAGATAATATGAACAGAATAACTCTAAAATTTTTATTGTTTAGATAATTGAGTATAAATTTTAAAGCAAAATTTCCCATTAATATAAGAAAATATATTCATAAAGAATCCTTTCAATGTATGGTTTTCGATTTAGTGACAGTTTTAGTTGCAGATTGCGCTCTTTCTTTCCAATAAATATTGAAAGTCCTTGTATTCAGGAAAAAAACAACAACAACCGTATTTTAAATTTAGATTTGGTCTTATTAAAATTTGTTCTACTTCACTACCATCAACTCTCTTTAATTCACAAGATGAACATTTCATGGCTTGAAAAGTTGGATTAAAAAAAACTGGCTATTTTTTTTTAAATCTGAAACTGCATCCCTTTTTATTCTGGCTATCAGTGACTTGACTAAAAATTCTGCCGTAATGTTAGAATTACTGAAATGAATTCGACAGGAGAAAGAAAATACAGCTGCTACTAAATAAGAATTCCAGCAATTACAAAATTTAGATCCCACCCATTTCATTCTATAAAAAAATAATAGGGTAAATATGACAAATACGTTTGAATGAAGAGAAAATATTTTAATTGCTATCATTTATTTTTAAGCAGAATTCGATCTAAGCTAATAAAACTAGCAAAAAAAGCATATGGTATGCTAATTGATCGCATTAAAATTTTAACATTACTAAAATATGAGATAAATTTATCACAAACAGTTAAAGCAATTGCATTAACTTCAAAAGGTGACTTTTAAAACACCTGTGTGACAAATTCAGCGCAACTCATAGAAAAAATCTACAAGATTAAAAAAAACATAAATAAAAATCTCAGAAGAAAATGATATATTGATATTGTCAATGGTAAGTGTAAATAAGCAGTAAAATAGGCTTGATATTTCATTGGAAAATAAATATGCTGCTACGAAATGCTTTAAATGAATAGAAAAACCATTAAAATTAGAGAATAGCCTTTTAAAAATAAAATTCATGTTACTATAAAATGTTTTTTTTGTAAATTTTAATAAAATGTAACAATTATTTTTGTGCAATAATTTATTGAGAAAAAATACATTTCGAACATCTTAAGGTTTTCACCAACCTGCTCGCATATGATGCTCAAAGATCTTCGCTACAGTTGACGATGAATTTTTATTGACGGTATTATCGATAGTTTCAAAAACAACCATTATATGATTTCAATTGAAAAAGGAAATTTGAATACATTTTAAATCATTTTAATTGCAATTAAGAGGAAAAAAGAAACAGAAACTTTGTTTTAAACATTTCGATTGCAATTAAATGTGTAATAGAAAATGAAACGATGTTTTAAATAGTTTCGATTGAATAAAAAGCGATACAAAGTGAGAACATTTTAAATAGTTTTTATTGCGATAAAACAGGAAAAAGAATATAAAACGAGGTTTTAAACTGTTTCAATTTCATTAAAATGAGAGAAAGTATGAGACGATATTTAAAACTGTTTCAATTGCAATTTAATTGCAAGGAAATAAGGAACGACAGTTAGAACAATTTGTTTGCAATAAAATAAACAGTAGGAAGAATAATAAACGCTTTAAAAAATTTGATTGCAATAAAGCAGATGAGGAAATAAAGAGACCACGTTTAGAACAATAAAACAAGAGAAAATAAATAATAGACATTTGAAACCATTTTATTTCCTGTAAAACAAGAAAAAGAACAAGAGACGTCATTTTAAGCTGTTTCGATTGCAGTAAAAAAAGAGAAAGAACGAGGGGAAACATTTTAAAGCATTTCGATTACAACAAAATCAGATATTAAAAGTAATCGTAATCGTAGTAGTATAAAAAAGTTACTCGCTAGATTTTACAGATTCAAGCTAAAATTCTATAATGGTTGCTGGTCATCTGCTGACGTGGTAAAAAACTTTACATTCCGTTTTAACCAATGATATTACTGATGATAAATAAATATACTTAATATCTTACACACTGTTGAACATAAAATTCTGCATTATTTTATATTTTAGCATATTGTAATTTGTTATCGTTTTGAGATATTTTTACAATTGTTTGAAAAAATAAACCGAACACATTCGACTCATATAGCAAACGATATTTCCAAAGTTTTTTTCCAACGATTTTTCAACAAATGCGGTAATCTTGAAAATGATATGGCCATCGAAGTTGGGGAGAAACAGACAGTTTGTTACAACTTTAAAGTCTGACATAGTTTTTATTTACGATATTAACTTTTTTTAACACTTTTTATAGGCATTTATTATATAATTATTATAAGCAATTTATTTGAATTTCTTTAAAATTTTAACTTTTACTCATTACAGCAGTCGACGAAAAATAAATATTAATTCCAGTTTCAGAAATATTTAAAAATTTGCCAGCAGCAATTTAAATTGAAATGATCATTATATGTCTATATTTATTTTCTCAGATTTCAGTCTATATTTATTCCTCAGATTATATTATGTATTTGATTATAATTTATAAGTAAATCTAATTCACTGGTTAAATTTAAGTAATTTTGGATAGTATCTTATTTGAAAATAAGTAATATAAAAATTGTTTTTAATTCAATTCCTATATAGGTCAACAAAGAAAAACTGTATTTTAGTTACTTTTTATTAAATGGTTTTTAAAAAAATTATGCATCTTCTCAAGAATTGAACTCGAATTCTTCTCTTTCACGGGAAAAATGCTGAAATCCTCGCATTTTACCGATTGAGTAACGGCTTACTGACTTCAACTTCCATTACAAACTGCTAAAACTTTATTTAAAGTGTTAAAAAAATTTGGATTTTACTAATGAATTAATGTTTGCAAAAAACTGTATTCACATTGAATGTCATCCACTGCAAGTTTATAAAACGTATTTGAACTATAGTGGTTGAATAAAAAATATTTTATCAACAACTGAAAATTTGAACAATATTTATAAGTAAATATATATAGGGAAGATTATGAATTAATAGTAGAAAATGAAAAAAATAATCTGAGAATATAAAAAAAATAGTATTAAAATCTTTGAAACGGTTCCTTTTTTCACGAAATAAATTAGTGGCAGTTTTCATTGTCGTAATATATTTAAAAAAAATCACCAAATTTTCTTGAAGATTTTTCATTAAATATTAAAGGCGATTTTTATAAATTGCTTTCAATATTAAAACAGATTTATTGATTACAAGTTAGCTTGTTTACACTTTTGTTATATTTGCTAACATTTTTCATGTATTTTTATCTATACTTTTAGAAAAATGCTATTTCCAATATTCTTTATGAAAATATTGCCTGCAGATATTGCCGGTAATTTTGAACACATTACTATTAAGAAACTTCGACATTTATTATTTTTTACCACTAATTTCACATTACGTTACCTTAGGAGAAAATAAATATCCTTTATCTGTGTAAGACAAAGATCATATTTTTTGGTTTCGAAGTATTTTTACTTTTATCCAAATTGCTGCAGGTGATTTTCTTTGTAGTCTAAAATTAATTACTTTACAAAACCTGAATAGACAAAAGATTGTACACAACATTATGTTCATTTTCTTCGCTTTTTTGCAATCACTCTTGATTGAAATTTAAAATAATGGACATGCCAATAAAAATTATCACCTTTTCCATTCATACTTTGAAGAAAATTTATTTTCCAGATTACTTAATAAAATTGATTACTTGTAAGGAGAAAAATTGTAGTAATGTTATGTTATTGTTAAAGAACATGAAATATAAATGTTAAATTATGTAATAGTATAAATAAACAAGTAATATTAAAAAAATTAATTTAATTCCTACATATTTCAACAAAGAACAGTTTTATTTTAGTTACTTTTTTTTAATCAAATAATTAACAAAAAAGTTATTAAGCATAAACAAAGTATCAGAAAATAACTGACTTTCCAAGAATTGTACTCTCATTCTTCACCTTCACATAAAAAATATTGAAATTTTATTCTATTATATGTATGTGTGTGGGGGGGGGGGTGCGTGTGTGTGTGTGTGTGGGTGGGTGTGCGTGCGTGTATGTGTATGTGTGTGTGTGTGTGTGCGTATTTGAAAAATATTAAAATTGCCAATGAATTTTTCCAAATGATGTATAATGCAATACAATGTTTTAAATAATATATGATGCAATACTGTAATTCCCCTAATCAGATATATACACCTTATAAGATATAG
>JAPMOQ010055038.1:302705-318920 GCA_026543055.1 Argiope trifasciata | reverse complement strand
AAAAAATATAAACAACAACATAGTGCATTTTCTTTTAATATCTATCCCGAGCATAGTCCGGATATTTTAAATTAAATATAACTAGCATTTCTGGCTAATCATATTTGGCTAGTAATTATTAGGATGTCCCACAAATTTATTTCTCATTGCGCTATGAATTGCCTTATCTGGCTATGTTTATGAAAACCTGTAGGTTAATCTATTAGCAATTTATGCCATTTAGCTTAAGGACAATAGTGACTGACTCATAGTCGGGACAGAACTACAAAAAAGTTCTTTTATCCATTTGATGGGATTGCGAAAGAGTAATTTTCTGAGGGATCCTTCCTCAAGTTGAAAAAAAAAATTCTACCAAATACTGTCATCAACTGGATCAATTTAAAACTGCTGTAGAAAAAAAATCCGACCAGAATTAATGAATTGACGTAGGCGTTGTTTTTCATCATATTGACGCTAAACCGCAATTGCATTACTCGCAAGAGACAAGCTCTTAGAGTTTGATTGAGATCTTTTATCGCATCTTGCATATTCTCCAGATCTCGCTCCATCCGATGACTATTTCTTTCTAACTTTAAAATATTCTCTTCGTGATAAGCTGTTTAACTCCATCAGTGGAATAAAAAGCGCACCTCGAGGATTATTTCTTGTCCAAAGCAGAATAATTTTTAAATAAGGCATAATGAGGCTTCCTGAGAGATGGAAGAAGGTGAAAGAACAAATGGGCTCTTATATAACAAAATAAATAAATTTTAAGCAATAAATTATGTATATTTCATGTGAGAAATAGGACAGAAACTTATGGCACACCCTAAAAATATAAATGTCAAATAAAATTAGAAATAAAAATATAAAGCGGAGTTAAAATGTTTAATTTAAGACTTTCAAACGTGATTTAAAATTATCTTTCAGTGTGATGATATCATACATTGATTTATTTATCAAATTTCACTCCATATCAAAATGGAAACCTCTACCATTTGATAAGCCACAATCTTTAGAACCAGCATTTCCTTCAAAATGATATCAAATTTTCCGAAAAATGCACCAAACGATTCCTGGAGATGCCTTTCCAGAAAATCTAATCTTGTTTACGAAACCTCACTTCCCCAAATGAGATGGACCCAAACGATAAGGAACAAAACAGCCGACGACATTCTTCCCGGGTGGTATGGAACGAAAATCTGCTTGCCTAGCGTTCATTCCCACTTAATACAACCACCCTTTTCAGAATGAACAGAATAACCGCAAATGAAGTAGGAAAAGTGCTTCTCCTCATCCTTTCTGAGGGAAGGATCAGCGAAGGGAGCCGCAGTTGTCACCACCCCTCAATTTTCTCCATACGCCACTTGGAGTGGCAGGGGGAGATGGGGGTCGTAGAGGTAAGAGGGATAGAGCTATACAGCAAAATGGAAGGGTTCGGAATTATGATTTTCTATGCATTAGTTTAATGATTTAAAACAATTTAATGGATTATTCTATGATTCTATTCTCCTGCGAATGTTACAAAAAATGCATCGGGGTTCGAATACAAGAATGCTTTAATTGCTCATTAGATAATAAACTTTAAAAAATAAATCAAGCTACAGATTATATATAATTTGATGCTTAATTTAATTATTGAACACACTTTAAGTAGCAATTGCATAATTTATTAAAGTTTTTATCTCGTTGTTTAGTAAAAGTAGTCTGTAAATTTCGAAATATGGAACTTCTATATTATTATGATAAAAAAGTCATATATATTTTCCTTTTACTTAATATATTTTAATAAGAATGTTAAGTTTTTAATTTCTTTTTATTTTGCAGAGGAAATAATTAGGAGTATATCAAATATATTTATAAAAATTGAAAAAAAATTATAAAGTGGAGTAGTGTTAAAAAGATTATCCTTATTATCGAAGAATCCTGTAATGGGAAAAACTAGAACTATATCAGGTGCATTTACTGAAAATACAAAAATAATGGAAAAAAAGGTTGAATCAAATGTTATTGAAGAAAACTACTATGAAAAAATAATAAAATTAGAATTATACAAAATATATTTAATAAACCACAAAAAAACAAATGGGAAAAAGAAATAAAAAAATAATCCTTATTATTGGACAAATCTACAATGAAAAAAAAGGGTATTCCAAGTGTATTTATTAAAATACAAAAAAAAAATATTTGATGAAATGTTCTATGAAAATTTAAAAAAAGAATCATGAGTATATCAAATGTATTGGGTAAAATTCCAAAAAGAATGTTATAAAGTGGAATAGAATGGAAAGTTAATCCTTATTGTTGGTGAAACTTAAGATGAAAAAAAAATTAGGATTATATTAGGAGCATTTACTAAAATACATAAGTTGAGTGGAATCAAAATCCTTACTGATTCAGAACCATTCTATGAAAATAAAAATAAAAAGTTAGGAATACCTTTAGGTATATATTAAGTTTTTTTTTAATATTAAAATTTAAAAACATGGAGTGGAATCGAAAGTTGATGTTTATTATTGATGAAGTGTACTATGAAATTAAAAAGAAAAATTATCAGTATATCAAATGTATTTTTTAAAACCAAAAAAGGGTATCATAAAGTTGAATAAAATCGAAGGTTAAGAATTATTCTTAAAGAAACGAGGAAAAAAAATTAGGTATATATTAGGAGCATTTACTTAAAATACAAAAAAGAGGTCAAAAAGTGGAGTTTCATAAGAATCGACCCTTATTGGTGTAGAAACATACTATTTAAATCAGAAAACAAAGCACTTGGGAATATATATTTTAAACAAAATTACAAAAAAAATTAATCGAGATCAAAAATTGGAAACACTTATTATGAAAAAAAAAAAAATTAGGAGTATATCAAGTGTATTGTATTTAGTATACCACAAAAATATTTAAAAGGGAAGATGAATCGAAAACTGGTCCTTATATGAAAAATATGATAAAAACTGGTCCTTACTATGTTACGAATATAAAACACAAGAATTTTGAGTATATCAAATATATTTACGAAATTCCAAAAAGAATATTGCAAAGTGGAGTAGAATCAAAAGTTGATTCTTACTATTAGAGAAACCTAGTATGAAAAAAAAAACTAGGTCTATATCAGATGTATTAAATAAAAATACAATTGATACAATGAAAATTGATCCTTATTAAAGGAGAAAAATACTATGAAAAAAATAGGAAAATACTTGAGAGTATATTTAACATTAAATATATGTATTATAATACAAAAAAATCAAAAATTGGAGTGAAATCAAAAGTTGGCACTTATTACTGGTGAAATCTCGTATGAAGAGAATATTAAAAACAAGAGTATTTTAAGTGTATTTAATTAAGAGCAACGAATCAAAAGGAAGGCAGGGAATAAAAAATTGATTCTTATCATTGAAGAAAATGAAAAAAAATTAGGATTATTACAAATGTATTTATTTAAATACAAAAAAAAATCAAGCGTGGAATCAAAAGTTGATATTTATTATTAGAGAAAACTAGTAAGAAAAAAAGTTATTAGAATACCAGGCCCATTTACTAAAATGTATTTAAAAAAATTAAAAAAATGGAATGGAATCAAAATTGATTCTTATTGTTGGATAAATGTCCTCTGAAAATAAAAATAAAATTAGAAAAACGTTATTAGTATATTAAAAGCATTTGCTAAAATAAAAATAAATAAATAAATAGAGTTGAATCGAAAATTGGTCCTTACTATTGGAGAAAACTACTATGAAAAAAAAAACATTAACATTAGGAATATATCAAGTGTATTTACTAAAATACAAAAATAAGTGGAATTAATTACTAATGACTAAATTATTGCTATCGACTATATATATGATACACACAAATTTACACAATCAAATTAATATACATTTCAAATTCTGCTTATTCAAAATTATTGCGTGTGTTCTGCTAGCATGTGCTGACAGATTTCTATCAAGCATCCTTGAAGACCCTTTTTTCCGATGTCCCTATTAATAGATGGGCGAGGTTTTTACATCAAACCTCAGAAACAAATGTTCCCTGTTCTCAAAATAAGTTTATGTCGAAGTAATTTGGATTTGCCTTGCGTGCAGAACCGTTCGTTGACATGAAGTTAATCAATACTGGGTGGCAACACTTCCTTCTTCAGTCTCGTATTAAGACCATCCAAGAGGGGGAAACGATTTATTGCTTTTTTATTCCTCTTTCAAGGAATGGCATTATGTTACAGATATGCCAAATGCCTTTTTCAATACATTTGGATTATTTTTATCTTGTGCGGATCCTTCGTGTACATTTTTGATTCGAATTTCTGCTTCGGTACATTATTTGTTGATAAAGTTGTTATTGGTTTAGATAAATGGGATAAATAAATCACGAGCGACTAAAAATATTTTATAAAACGTGGTTAATAGTTTGTGGAAACTTAATAAATTTATTATTACTTTTATTTCTTTTTATTTAATTTTTTAGATTGAATTGAAATTCTATGTTAATTTTGAATTTTCACTGATTAAGACAAAAGGTAAAAATAGAATAGTTGAAATAAACTGTAATTTATTTTTGGTTTGTATTTGGTAAGTAAAATCCGTTTAATGATATTATGTACACTAATAAAGTGACATTAAATTAATCAATGCTGCATATTACTTCATAACTTTGTTTACCCTTAACTTACTGACTTAATTTTGAATTACCTCTAATTAAAGCAAGAGGTAAAAATAAGATAGATGACATATATTAAAGTTTCTTTTATGTTTATATGACTTAAGTAAAATTCATTTAATAATATGTGTACTAAGAATGTTACATTAAATTAATCAATGTCACATACTTTTTCATTAACTTGATACCTAATATTATGCATAACTGATTAAAATGTGAGTGTAATAAAGAATTTATTACGTTAGGCTAGCTTAAAATCTACTTAATGATCATGCAGTTTGAATGCAGTCATGCTACTTAATGAATTCAACGATATATGCTTAATAAAGTTGAAAATAAAGTTAATGTGAAAATATTAATTTAAAATTTAAATAATTTGTAGAATTAAATAATCATTTTATTATACTTATGTAATAAAAAATATTAAATAATAATTTTAAATGATTTGTATAGTTAAATAATAATTTTAATATAATAATGTAATAAATAAATAATAAAATAATAGTTAAAAATATTTTGTATAATTAAATAATAATTTTAATATAATTATATAATAAATAAAGAACACAATAATAATTTAAATAATTTGTATAATTGTACATTTATATGTTATTTATAATTACAACATATTTTAATTTGCCTGAAACGATGGAACTTTTGGAATTTTAATTTCGATTTATTTCACCAAGGGAACACAAAGAATTCTGCCTCCTTTGCTATATTATCGACAGTCTACATCACGATACAAGAGCAAAAAGGTAGAAAATTTTCTCTTTGGTTATTTTACTATGAGATTTTGGTAGGGATTTCCTTTGACACGTTAGAGTTAAAGGGAATCTTAGATATATTAAAAAGAATGTTGTATGAGTTAGGGAATTTTATCCTTTCACTCGGAGCATGAGAAAATTTTGAAGCCGTCAGTATTCTAGAGTGCGTGCTAAAAATAATGAAATCTTAATACAAGTTTAATTAAGATAAAAATTAGGAAATTAATCTTCTGATTTTCATGAATTTCACACACCTCTCAGGTTCTCATAACTTTCGTTCACTGTTTCTTCAACCAAATCTTTTGTTTTTAGTTTCGGTTTGTTAAAATATAAATTTTGCTTTCATATTGTTACGGATTTTTTAATTCGTCGGTTTCGCCTATAGTGCAGATTGGTATATAGTGTAAGATAAACATAATCAACAATCCTTTAGTAGACAAGCAACCACGATGTTTATTTACACGGGAACAGGACAGCAGAAAGACGACAAATATTTAAAACCGAGGCAAACACACTGCAGAACTCTACAGCCGACAGTCGCCCACAATAACAAGAGTAGTCCACAAGTAAAAATCTGTAGTGACAACTTCCACAGAACAGAAAGTGGCCTAACAGGATTCAGCAGGAGAGGGGATCTTCGAAGCTTTGCTTTATGGTCTCTCCAGATACCTAAAACTTCCACTGTCTCCTCTTGCTTTCATTGCTGATTCACTAATTCAATAAGTGACTACTTCTCAGTTCATTACTGCTCCGTTCACGACGTCAACACAAAGGGTTACGGCACAAGAAATGACGACGACAGGATACGGCACACAGCAATTCAGCACGCAGTTATTTTGATATTCTCTCGGGGACTCCTCCATTCAAGACTTCTATTCAAGGCCACTCACCAGGACTCTACAATTGACCAGCCGATAGAGTATTCGTTGTGAGGACCCGAAAATGCGTTGAAAATGAACCATACAAACCATTGAAAATGCGTTGTAGTAAAATTAAATGTCAATTTCATTGAAATTATTAAATATCTTTAAGACTTTTTTCATTCTTTTTCAAGTCAGGTATTTAATTAGAAACACAAACTACCTTAATTTTTATAAATTTTTTTTCTTGGTCATTTTTTCATATACTTTATTTTCTTGAATAATTTCTCTCATCATACAATCAATTCCATATATTCCTTTTGAGACGTATTTTTTTCTCGCTTACATAGTAGCGTAGAGAAAATATAGCAATATTCAAAAAATTTGAACTCTGGATTTTGACGAATCTTCCCACTTTAAACCTTACCATCCTGAGTTTGAAGAACACTTTGTTGAAAAATGTCCATTTGTCTGTCTGTGATAAAAATAATTCAAAAATGTTTAAGTTGGACAGATGAAATTTGATATACGATCTTATGACCAAATTTGTAGATTTCGAACAAATTTCGAGCACTATCCTTTCAGAGAAAGTCTGTTTGTCTGCCTGTTCGAATATAAGTTAACCTGATAATACAATACTAAGAAAGCTAGGCAGATAAAATTCTGCACAGTTCTATAGTACAGATATCTGTAATTTTTTTAAGACCAACCCCCAATTAAAGGGTTACTCATCGGTTGATCTGCCGTTTTTGAAATATATAAACGCGATAAATCAAAAACGCAATTAGTTCAATATGTTCAATTTTATATGGTACTAGCTGGTACCTGGGACGTTGCTGCAGCAGAAAAAACTAATATTAAGTACAATCAATCAATAATTTTGCAATGTGTTATCGAAATAGGATGAACAGTACGACAGTATATAAAATACGTACAAATATTTATTTTATATATTAGATTTGTATATTCTTTTAGAATTATAAAACTTGGTGTTTTTTCAGAATGGTAATGAAAGAAACTATATATTCTACCTCGTGACTCTTTTAATATTCGTTCAGAATTCTCAAATTTAATTTTAGAAAAGGCGAATAAAATACATATTTTAAAAATTGATTAAACTTAGAAAGCTTATTTAAATCATAAAATCATTAATATAGTTAAAATAATGATTTTTGGAAATTAAAATGGTGTAAAATTATTTGTACTACAATATTTTTGATTGTTACTGCGAAAAATGCTAAAATTTTATTGAAATATAAAACTTTCAGAGTTGGTCTCCCCAAAACTTTCTCGTATAATTTGTAATAAAGTTGTTACCTCTGAAAAGGACTTGCATAACATTTGCGTACTATAGCTACAAAATATGAGCCTTTAATTTGAGTTTTGCATTTCTACTGAATCTATTGCCCCCTTGGTGATTTATTTGGAGGTTAATCCTTGGTAAATAGATGCTGTTGTGAATAATTTTTTTTAAATCTTAGATAATTGTACAATTAATGTAACGACCCTGTGGTAGTAAACATTAACCCCACCAAGTTTCATCGCAATCAGATAAATAGTTTAGGAAGGCATAAGATACACACAGACAAAAATTCATTTTTATTTATATAGATTTTAAGACTACACCTGTATCTTTCTAACGCATTTTTGTTTCACCCGATTTGAAAAACTCATTTAAAATACAGATTAGATTTTCATGTTATTAACTACATGCCAGGCTTAGTCGAAAAATAACTCGCCAAGAAGGCCCAATTGATTCAGTAAAAATGTTAAACTGACGCCAATGATTAATATTTCGTAATTATTGTATACCAATGGCATTCAAGAAGTTATCTAGGTTAGCACCGTTATTAGATTGTATGCAAAATTGTATTAGATTGTATGCGGTTTTAAAGGGCAACTCCGATTGTTTTATAAATATTGTTGATATATATATGTTAGCATTATTTTTTGTGAAACAGCAGGCAGGTTTGAAAATAGCTAAGATATTTTGCCTTTTAAAACTGACTTTAATCCATCCTAGGAAAGCCTAATATTTACAAGAAGAGACTTGGACAAGACGGCACGTCGCGGCACAAGTAGAAGTAGGAAAGTGGCCTGAATTTAATGATCCCTCTTCTTATATACCATATTTTAATAGGGAAAATGTTCTTTCACATAGCATACACTGTTAAGATTCCGATAGGGATTTCTCCGCGTATCAATCTCAAGCAGGGGAAACACGGGGATTTTTTAAAAAAAGTATTTGTTTAGATCAGCGATTCTCAACTTGTGGGGCGAGCCCCTCTGGGGGGAGCGAGAATATCCAAGAGAAAATATTATTTTAAAAAACTGATTAACTGGCTGAAAGGAAAGCACAAATACTCATAGAAAACAAAATACATTTTGGCATATTTAATAACTAATTAAAGAAAAACCACTAATTAAATTGAAAATAGGACCGCGAATACTGAAAGGTTGAGAAATGCTGGTTTAGATTAACAATTTTTATCCTTTCACTCGCAGCGTGGGAATCGCACAAACTCAAGTTCACGTAAACTGATATTCAAATAAAAAAATAGTGTGTACTGTTTTACAAATACCTGCTACCTTTATTACAGTATATTCGAGAATGTTTTAGAGAGACTGCTCCAAATGACTTGAAAGCTCATTTAACGCTTTCGATATTAAATTAGCATAGAATAAACTGCTAGGTATATGAAAAACATTTAATACTTTTAGTATTAAATTGATTCATAATAAAATGAAATAAATAATTTCAAAACAAGATTTAAAAGAAAAATTAGCTTGGGCTTTTATAAATGAGGTTATTTTCACTTTATCAAGATGTAAGCTTACCTTAAAATCATTTTCAAATAAAAAAATAATACTTGTTTAAATAATAAAATTTATTCAAAATCTTTCTTTGATCTCAAAAAAACGATTCAAATCTATTGTTTTAAAAATGAAAAGAGAATACATTTTAAAATGATTAATTCACACTTCGAGACAAGAAATTTATTTTAGCACAGGCCAAGTTGATAAATTTGATTTTTTTATTTTAAATATGTCCTTATCTAATACACTTTATTTCTCAACTAGTGATTTTAATTAGATTTTCCGAACAGGTCACCACTTACATTGTTTTTCTCATTCGTTTTATGCACTTTTTTTCCGTGCTCGTTATTTTTTAAAAATTCATCTTGACGCAAAACCGTGAAAATGAAGTCCTTCGAAAAATCATTGGCTCTGAGATAAGAAAAGATGAAAAGAGATAAAGCAACAAAAAATAATAAAAACAAGCCTAACTTTTCCTTCTGATTAAATTAATCGAGACAGGTACAACACGTTAGAATTTTTCTTATTTTAATTAAATGAGTGGCTGCTTCAGCATCTCACCACCAGGGGGCGCTTTGCTTCATTTTTATTTCACTTCTTTCTTCTTCTCCGAAATCTTTTTCAGTTCCTACTTTATTCATTATAATACCTGAAGAGGGGTTTTGACCACATTGAGATATTTATTTCTTAAGGCGCCTTTTACCAGTTTGTACGGCGTTCTAAAATTCCTACTTTCCCTATATATAATTTATTTCTTGTTCAAATTTTGAGTCGGCAGTAAAATATTTTTTATTCCTTCACTCAAGTTGCAATACAATTTTTTAAAACTCGTAGTGGATGATATTTGATGCTAATACAGTTCTTTTAAACATTAATTCATTAACTTAATTTAATTAATTTTTAATACTTTAAATGGATTTTCGGCATTTTGTAATTAAACTTGAAATAAACAGGCAGTAGCTTAATTGATAAAATGCAAGATTTCCTTATTTTTCTCGTGAAATTGAAGAAAACGAGTTCAATTCTTGCGAAAATTAATAATTTTTTTAACTTAATAATTTTTTTAGCTTAATAATTTTTTTTAATAATTATTTAACTAAAAATAACTAAAATAAAAAATTTCTTTCTTGGCCTAAGTAGGAATTGAATTAGATTTTTTTTATTTAAAGTTCATCTCGTAGAAATTTTTTATATGCTTCGATTTATTTAATTTTTATAAAATTAAATAAATCAAAATTAAAATTTTAAATGTTTTTTTTTATCATGAGACTTTAATAGCTAAAATATGTTTGTCTGTGTGTGTGTGTGTGTATCAGTCACGCTAAAAGCAGATGATGATTAAGTAAAAATACAGCGATAAATTTAAACACAAAATATATGAATTGTTTTTCGCAATTTGCCTGACAAAAATCTAATTGCCTGCAATACTAATGAAATACATTTGCAACAATAAAAATAATTGGATATCCAAAATCAAAAAACAATTTGCTTAATTTCCATAACATGTAAAAATCACGAAAAATGCACGAGATTACGAAGTTTTATTGTTCACATATCCATTTTGAAGTAATTTCTTTCACTTCTTCAGTCTTTATCTATACTTATAATAAAGATGCGTGTGTGTGTTGGCACTCTACAAGTCAGATCGTTCGACCTACAAATACCAAATTTGGCACATGCAGACCATGGAGGTCAAGAATGTGCAACTAGGTTCCCTTTTTTTGAATTTTTTGTTAGAGTTTTATTTATTAATTAAAAACTGACTGTCCCGCTGAAAAATCTTTTCATTTCCCCACCGCTAAATAAGTAAGGCTAGAGTTTTTTCCCACGTTAATCTGGTTAGGCTTAACATATTTTCGGCCGATTATTTAAGACGAACCTATTTATTTTTATAGTGTTTAAGACATTTAAAATCAAACATTGTTAATTAATCGATCTTTCTGATTCATTCTGAAATACTTTTGATGTAAAATAAAACAGAATAAAGGAAGTGAAAATTTTCTAATCTGAGCAGCGTTACCACAGCTGGCATAAAAAATTCACGTATTTTTGTTACCATAATTGGCTTTGAAAATTCACGCATGCGCATTACGTTCTAGTTGTTGACAACTATTTTCAACGGATACGGACTTGGTTTTAAAAGGCTTAATAAGTTTTAGATAGATTATTTCTAACGATTCTGTTTATTTTCTTAGTGTTTGATGCATTAAAAACTAAATATTGTTAATTAATAGATCTTTTCATGATTAATAAGAGAAAATTTTGTTAAAAGATATTACATAAATTCAGAAAGATATTCGTAAGTGCCCATAAGGTTTAAATACTCAGCGACTGATTTCAGTACTGGTATGAAAATTGCTTCGTTTCAGTAAAAAGTGTTCTTATATTACTAGCAGGTTAATAATTTTCACTTTAATTTTAAGCATAAATTCTACGTGAGCTAACAAAAAATTAACGAGATACATATTACTTTGTGGCTGAAGGTCTTTACAATATTATGACTGAATTCTATGACTATCCAAATTCAAAATTTTAAAATATTTTGATAAAGATGCTATTAAAACAGAAGTTACATAAAATATTTAATTATTAAAACTTTAACAAGCATTGAGATTAGCAAACCAGCTGGTCGCCAAAGGCGGCCAGTATTTCTTTAAAAAAAAGAATTATTCTACATACGTCTAAATAGATATGTTCGCATAACTACACATATTTTGAAAATTGTTTAATTTTTAGCTCAGATATCACAATTTTATAAGGTTTCTAGAAAATTTACTGATGAAATAGAAAGTTTGAATAAATGGATGTTTGTATAATCTTCTAATACATTCCATCCCTTGACACCGATCGAAAAAAAATGAAAGAAGAAAAGAAAGAAACTTAGCAGAAAAGAAGCCTTTTGAATTTACTTTAGCATAATTTATTATTCTAAAAATTTTTAACATAGTTTACTGAAAGTTTTTTTTACTCCTAAAGAATTCAAGAAGCATCTTCAAGAATCATTGAAAACTGTCGCATACGATTCTTATCAAAAGCGACAGCAAAAAAAATAAGTGGGAAAAAAGATCTGCTGGAATTTTTTACTGATTTAAAAATACTTATTCTATAAGAACAAACAAAACCTTAAATGTAATGATTAAAGCGAGATTCTAAAGCGTCTTTTCTTATAAAAACCTCTTTAGAAAATAATAAATTTATCGCTATATGTATTCAAGAAATTGTTTTACGCTGAACTCAATAAGTCATTTATTTTTGTTTGAGCAACAATTTTTTTATGAATTTAAAGCGTTTCTTTTCATGCTCTTGTCTTTCTTGTTGTTTCTAAATGTCTTTCAAAAGGAGATCCATGGAAAAAAGGAGAAAAATATTGCTAAAAAGAGAAAAAAAAGGGAAAAGATATACATGTATGTAAACTACTTATTTCAGAAATTCATCTTATAAACATGCCTCTCTTACAACTTTCGTGAAAATACTTCCACTTTAGTTTTAATTATTCCAAGCTGAAACATTTTTCTGACTCTACAATTAAAAAAGAAAAAGGAAAATAATAAGGATAATAAAAAAGAAAAGCCTTAAAATAAAGCGCATGAAAAGCATGCAGGCACTCTTTTACGAAGTGTTTAAAATTTCCATTACAGCTGTTTTTTCTTTTGGTCTTTCGTTTACTTTCGTAGCCGTTATTTCGCTTTGCCTAGCATACTTTTTGTTTTGTTTTCAGAGTTTTGTTTGTTTTATTCTTATGCTATTCTTTTTAATTTTTTGTTTTATTTTTTTTTCTCCCTTTTGCTATTACCTCGGGGCTCATTTTTCCACATTTTTTCCCCTTGTCATTTCAGCTGTGTAATGAATAGGTTAATTTTGAGACTTATTTCGGAGTGATTACGTTTTTAATAAGGATAAAATAAGGAGTGCGTGGGTTTTGAATGTTAACCAAATACTTATTGGTAAAAACCCTCTCCTTTTTAAAAAGGGGGTGGTGGTATTCTTTAACGAATCTACTTATATTTAATTAGATGGTTCTGACAAATACTGTGCGATCGCAGCACATTTTATTTCGAGCTCATAAAATATTCAATGTGGTTTTTTGACTAATGATGTATCAGCTACTTCAGTCTTTGACGTAACGAATTTTAATTGGTTCTTGGAATTTTTTTCGTGGGTGGGGACATATTTATTTTCCCTGCAGGCGTTTTGTGTTCTAATACGCAGGCTGTAATGAT
Source organism: Argiope trifasciata (assembly GCA_026543055.1). Taxonomy (NCBI): domain Eukaryota; kingdom Metazoa; phylum Arthropoda; class Arachnida; order Araneae; family Araneidae; genus Argiope; species Argiope trifasciata. The sequence continues at coordinate 305,618 of JAPMOQ010055038.1, read as the reverse complement.
CTTGAATTCAGCATTGCTTAAAAAATTCTATGTAAATCTAATCCAATATATGAACAGAAGAAATTCATATTAAGCTTTTTTTTCATTGATTAAATACTTACTTGTTTTAAATAATGTTTCATGAAAAAGAGAGGACTCTGTTAAGTTAGAATTTAGTATTTATTACCTTATTCTCATAAATCAGTCCTTTTTATAAAGAATATGTAAATTATTTGGTCAAAAAAATTAAATTTCACATATTAATTGGAACTTATTATCCAACAAAACTCTCAATAAATGAAAAAAAAACATTTAATAAATATTTTAATTAATCCTTTCTTCTTTCTTTTCTTTTCTTTTCTTTTCTTTTCTTTTTTTTTTTGCTAAAAACTGTAAATCGTAAATTTTATGTAAATGAACGAGCACTAAGATAAAATCAGAATTTATTTTTTAAACACTAAAAAAATCGAACTTTATTTATATCAGCAGTAAAAAAAAAATCACTATTCATTTTCCTATGCATTAAACAAATACTAACTCGTTTTTTGGAGCTCAAAAAAATCAGAACTTGTTTTTCTAAGCAATGAAAAAAAATCAAAATTCTCTTTTCTAAGATCTAAGAAAATCAGAATTATTTTTTCTTAACTCTAAAAAAATCAGAATTCATTTTTCTGGGCATTAAGAAAATCAGAATTCGTTTTCTAAGTAATGAAAAAAAAGCAAAATTCTTTTTTCTGCGTTCTAAAAAAATAAATTCATTTTATAGGCACTAATAAAATTAAAATTCGTTTTTCTGAGTAATAAAAAAAAATCAAAATTCTTTTATCTAAGGACACACACATACAAAATCGAAATTTGTTTTTCTAAGCAATGAAAAAAATCAGAATTCATTTTTCTAAACAATAAAAAAAATTAGAATTTGCTAATTTAGGCAATAAAAATGTGTCAGAATTCGATTTTCTAAGTATTAAAAAAATCAAAATTCGTTTTCAAAAATTTTGAAAATAAATAAATAAAAATTGGAATTTATTTTTTTAGGTATCTTGTAAATCCTCCTTAGTTAGCTTCAAAAATAAAAACGAAAACTGTGAAGCAATCTGAAGCTGGTTAACTAAGTAATATAAAAGTATAAAAGTTTGTTAATGAAGTAATAAATAAACGCAGGCATTCATTTCATTTCTCAGACTACTGATTCGATTGAGCCCAAACTTGGTGGCGTTGCAAAGTGGTCAAATGACGAAATGATATTTCAGTAAGCACTAATGAAAAGTTTAAAGATAATTTTAGCTTTCTCTTATTTGTTGAACACTTGCATATAAAAAATCTCAAAATAATTTGAAAAGTGTTGATTGGAAAACATTTGATAAACAAAGCAGGCAAGATCACTCAACTTCCGCAGGTAAAATTTATGACACATGTGATGATTCTTTGCTATGATGAAAAACTTACTCTTTTCTGTTGCCCAGTACTGGATATAAATGTCCGAGTTCTTGATATATTTTGTCTATTTCTTGGCAGAATTTTCCAATAGTAATTATTTTACTAATCTTCAGAATGTTTTACTTTCCTGTTGATGGTCATGATGTACTAACCATAAAATTCTTTTGATGCAATTTCGATTTTGGGAAATGGTTCATTTCCTTTGGCCAATAAATAGTCGAACATTCTTAGTGGATAGAATTAACTTAAAAATATGTAGTACCTTGAGTCATCTAGGTTTTTTAGAGATACCATATTGATCCCTCAACCATCATTTGTTGCTAATTAATTTCAAATAGCTTTCTTTCACTTGATCCCTTTTTCTGTTCATAAGTTACTGCTTCTTGCCAATGTTTCGTGGTGGATCTCAAACTCTTCTGAAACTCCTTGGATTGGTCCTATTCATTATTGGCTTTTCATTTTCAAATCTCTCTATCCCATACAGTTTGAAAGGGTTGGAGGGTTAACCTTCCATTTTGATACCTGTTTAAATGAACTTTATGGGAATTTTCTGCTTCTTTAAGTCAATTTAAAATCCTAAAGCAATAATATGTTTTTTTCATGCTAGCCTGAGTCAGAATTATCTTTTTAAATCGGAATTATTTCATTAAACACTCAAAAGAAATCAAAATTTGTTCTCCAAGCAGGAAAAAAAAAATCAGAACTCCTTTTTTAAAAAATTCAAGGAATCGAAAATTATTTTTCTCTGCAGAAAAAACTGGTCATTCATTATTTTAAACATTCAAAAGAACATTCCAAAGATTGAGCCGAAATGACAATGGTATCTTTAAAAAGACAATTTCTTGAGATTTAGCAGTTACGGAAGCAGTTTGTAATTTTAAACTTGGCAAAAGCATAATATCGAATGTCTTGATGGAGTAGTATAAATATAAATATAAATTGAAAACATTGTAAATGACTTTATGCTAACTTTTTTTTTAAAATTATTAAAAATAAACAAAAAGATTGTGTGGAAATGAAGTCGAAATATTTAAAAAGGTAATTTCTTGGATTTTGAAATAATGCAAAACTATTTTCACGCGCAATTAGTTTTTGAAGATATGATCAACAAATTCCAAAGATTAATCACAGTGATTATGCATCTGGCAGCGGTTAACCCTATTTTCGAACTCGATCAATTTTTTTGTTTGGCATCTATTTCTTGATTTCTTGCCCATCTGGCTTTCTCAGGCTGAATGGAATTTTAGGAAACGCAGCAACAAATCGCCAGAGCACTTTTTTATAGTATTTAGATCCATAATAAGTAGTGAAGATTAACTCTAAAAAGCTGAATGAAGCAATATAAAATGCTCTTATAAAGAATGCGTATTTACATTTAACTGTTGCCTTTCCACAATAAGTAATAAAGGCGATATCTGTGCCACGTATATTAGCGTTTTATATAATAATAATAATTAAAACCCATTTCCTGAGTCGACAAAAAATAAGTCGAAA